>PVKP010030702.1:0-27685 GCA_004027715.1 Plecturocebus donacophilus
TCCCTATAAAGGACACGAACTCATAACCATCAACTATTACCAAGTTAAAAAAAGGTTTAAAAATTTTGAGAGAAGCTTCCATTTATAGTAAAGATATTCTTGACTTTCAATATTTAGTAAAAATATAACTGACTTCTCAATTTTACAAAATTGGGCATCTTTTTCTCATAAAAACATCAATGGAAGGTAGAGCAAGATGGTGGAATAGAAGGCTCCACCAATCATCACCCCTGCAAGGACACCAATTTAACAACCATCCACACAAAAACAGTACCTTCCTAAGAGCCAAAAATCAGATGAGCACTCACAGCACCTGGTTTTAACTTACCATTGAAAGAGGCACTGAAGGGGCAGGAAAACGGTCTTGACTTGCTGACACCACCACTCCCCATCCCCTGGCTGTGACAAAATGGTGTAGAGAGTGTTTCTGTGTGCTGTAGAGAGGCACAGACAACAATTTTGAGACATTGAACTTAGTGCTGTTACATTATAGCAAAAAGAAAAACTAGACCAAATTGAGCTGACATCTGCCCACAAAGGGAGCAGTTAAACCAGCCCAAGCCAGAGGGAAAATATGCTGCCAATACCAGTGGTGAGAATTTGAGTTCCCAAAAGCCTCACCCTTGTAGTGGTCTAAAGTGCTCTAGGGTATTAAATAAATGTGAAAGGCAGTCTGGACCACAAGGAATGCAACTCCTAGGTGAATCTTAATGCTTAACTGGGCCCAGAGTCAGGGGACTGTGGAGCACGAGAACTACTGAGACCCAGTTGATGTGGCTAATGGAGTGGTGGCATTAGTCCTCGTCTATCCCCAGGATGCACAGCTCATTGCTCCAAAAGAGATTCCTTCCTTTCCTTTGAGGAGAGGAGAGAAAGAGTGGAGAGATCTTCATCTTAAATCTTGGATACCAGCTGTGATAGTCCATTCCCATGCTGCTATAAAAAACTGCCCAACACTGCATAATTTGTAAAGGAAAGAAGTTTAACTGACTTACAGTTCTGCAGAGCTGAGGAGGCCTCAGGAAACTTACAATCAAGGCAGAAGAGGAAGCAAAGATTTCCTTTTTCACATGACAGTGGGAAGGAGTAGTGTCAAACAAAGGGGGAAAAGACCCTCATAAAACCCTAGATCTTGTGAAAACTCACTCACCATAATAAGAATAGCATGGAAGTAACTGCCCCAGGTGATTTTAAATTACCTCCCACTATATCCCTCCCATGATGTGTAAGGATTATGGGAACTACAATTCAAAATGAGATCTGGTTGGGGACACAGAACCAAATCATCTCATCAACTCAGCCACAGCAGGATAGGACACTACACAGAGTTTTGAAGCCCCTTTTCCTGGACCTAGGTCTCAGAAGGCATTTATAGATAGACCCTGAGACAGAAGGAAAGCAGCTTTTTTGAAAGGAAGGACCCAGTCCTGGCAGGCTTCATTGCTTGCTAACTGAAGAGGCCTTGCATAACAGCAGTGATACCCAGGTACTATCTCAAGGGCCTTGGGTGAGACTCTGAGATTGTCTGGCTTTAGGTGAGACTCAGCAAATCCCCAGCTGCGGCATATACAGGCTAAGACTTCTGCCTCAGAAAAGTGGAGGAAAAAGTAAAGGTAACTTTGTCTAGCACCTTTGGTACCAGCCCCAGGGGAGGTAGAGCACCAAATGGTGAAAATATCCTTCAAACCATGAAAAATAAATGCAGACTTTCCCTAACAAACAAAAGCCGAGAGATCTCATCAACAGAAAACCTTTCCTGTAAGAAATGCCAAAGGGAGTTTTTCCATCTGATAGACAAGGATGTTAACGAGCAAGAAGAAATCATTTGAAGGTAAATAACTCACTAGGAATAGCGAGCATACAGAGAAACACAGAATATTATAATGCTGTATCTGTGGTGTGTAAACTACTCTTAAGTAGAAAAACAACAATGAACCAATCAAAATGATAACTACAACAACATTTCAAGACATAGACAGTACAATGAGCTAGAGATAGAAATAGAAACAACAAAAAGTTCAAAAAAGAAGGGACAAAGTTAAGGTGTAGAGTTTTAATTTTTCTTTTTGTTTATTTGTTTGATTACGGAAACAGTGTTAAGTTGTTAGCAGCTTAAAATAATGCATTATAAGATAGTATTTGCAAGTCTCGTGATAACCTTGAACCAAAACGCATACAACAGACACAGAGAAAATAAAAAGCAAGAAACTAAATTATATCTCCAGAGAAAATTATTTTCACTAAAAGGAAGACAAAAAGGAAAGAAAGAAAAAATAGAAAACCACAAAACATCCAGAAAAAAAATAACAATATGTAAAGAGTAACTCCTTACTTATCAATAATAATATTGTATATAAATGAACTAAACTCTCCAATCAAAAGATAAGCAACAAGACCCACTGATCTGTTTTGTACACCTAGACTGAAAATAAAAGATGGGGAAAAGAGCAAAAGTATCTATAATTATATCAGACAAAATTGATTTCAAGACAAAAAATTGTAAGAAAATACAAACAATGTTACTATATAAAGATAAATGAGTCATTTCAGCAAGAAAATATAACAATTTTAAATATATATGCATCCAGCACTATAGAACCCAGATACATAAAGCAAATATTACAGGAGCTAAAGAGAGAGATAGACTCCAATACAAGAATAGCTAGAGACTTTAACACCACACTTTTAGCATTGAACAAATCTTCCAGATAGAAAATCAACAAAGAAACATTGGACTTAAAATGCAGACTAAATGGATATAATAGATATTTCAGAACATTTTATCCAATGGCTGCAAAATATACTTTCTTTTCCTCAGCACATGAATCATTCTCAAGGATAAACCATATCTTAGGTCATAAAACAACTCCTAAAATATGAAAAATATTTAAATAATATCAAGCATCTTCTCTGGTCACAATGAAATAAAACTAGAAAACCACAATGAAAGGAATTCTGGAAACTATCCAAAGAAGTACAAATTAAACAATATGTTCCTGATTGACAAGTAGAGCAATGAAAAAATGCTAAAAAGGAAATTTAAATATTTTTTGAAATGAATAATAAAGGAAACACAACAAACCAAAACCTATGGGATACAGGAAAAGCAGTGGTAACAGGGAAGTTTATAGCTACAACTGCTTATGTTGAAATAAAAGAAACACATCAAATAAAAATCTTTACAATGAATCTTAAAGAACTAGAAAAGCAAAAGCAAAACAAACCCAAAATTAGTAGAAGGAAAGCAATAATAAATATCAGAGCAGTAATAAATGAATTTGAAATGAACAAAATAATACAAAAGATCAGTGAAACAAAAAGTTGGTTCTTGAAAAGTTAAACAAAATTCTCAAACCTTTAGCCAGACTAAGAAAAAAAGAAAGAAGAGTCAAACAAATAAAATCAAAAATGTAACAGGAGACATCACAACTGATACTACAGAAATTCAAAGGCTCATTAGTAGCTACTATAAGAAACTATATGCCAATATATTTGAAAATCTAGAAGAAATTGGCAAATTTCTGTACACATACAACCTACCAAGACTGAATCAAGAAGAAATTTTAAAACTGAACAGATTAATAATGAGTAACATCATTGAAGCCGTAATAAAAAGTCTCCCAGTAAAGAAAAGCCCAGGACCCAGTGGCTTCATTGTTGAATTCTATCAAACATTTAAATAACTAATGCCAATCATACTCAAGCTATTTCACAAAATAAAGGAGGAGAGAATACTTCCAAACTCATCTTATGAGACCAGTATTATCTTAATACCAAAAGCAAAGATACATCAAAAAAAAGACCACATGTCAATATCTCTGGTGAATATTGATGCAAAAATCCTCAACAGAATACTAGCACACTGAATTCAACAATACATTAAAAAGATCAGTCGTCCATGGACAAGTGGGATTTATCCCAGGGATGCAAGAATCATTCAACATAGGCAAATCAATCTATGTGATACATCATATCAAAAGAATGAAGGACTAAAACCATATAATCATTTCAATTGATGCTGAAAAGCATTTGATAAAATTCAACATCCATTCATGATAAAAACCTTAAAAGAATGGGGTATAGAAGAAATACCTCAACATAATAAAGGCCATGTGTGACAGACCCACAGCTATTATCACGTGCTTGGGAAAAATCCAAATGGCTTTTCTCTAAGATCTGGAACATGACAAGGTTACCATTTTCACCACTGTTATTTAACATTGTACTGGAAGTCCTAGCTGGAGCAGACAAAAGAAAAAAATAAATGACATCTAAATTGGAATGAGAGAAGCCAAATTATCCTTGTTTGCAGGTGATATAATCTTATATTTGGTAAATCCTAAAGGCTCCACCAAAAAGACCTATTAGAACTGATAAATTAAGTAATGTGACAGAATACAAAATCAACATTCAAAACTCAGTAGCATTACTATATGACAGCAGTGAACCATCCGAAAAAGAAATTAAAAAGTAATCCCCCTTACAATAGCCACAAAAACAAATATCTAGGAATTAACTTCACCAAAGTGAAAGATCTTTACAATGAAAACTATAAAACACTGATGCAAGACAATGAAGAGGATACCAAAAAAATAGAAATATATTCCACGATCATGGATTGAAAAAATCAAATACTGTTAAAATGTTCATACTAATCAAAAGCGATCTACAGATTCAATGCAATTCCTATTAAAATACCAATGCCGTTCTTCAAAAAAGAAAAAAAAAAGCTATCCTAAAATTTATATGGAATCACAAAAGATCCAGAACAGCAAAAGGTATCCTAAACAAAAAGAACAAAACTGGAGAAATTACATTATCAGACTTCAAATTATACTACAGAGCAATAATAAAACAGCATGGTACTGGCATAAAAACAGACACATTGACCAATGGAATAGAATAGAGAACCCAGAAGCAAATTCACACACCTACACTGAAGTCATTTTCAACAAAGATGTCAGGAAAATACAACAGGAAAAACAGAGTCTTTTCAATGAATTATGCTGGGAAATTTGGAAATCCATATGCAGAAGAATGAAACTAAGCCCTATCTCTCACCACATACAAAAATCAAATCAAAATGGATAGGAGACTTAAATCTAAGACCTCAAACTATGAAACTTCTACAAGAAAACATTAGGGATACTCTCCAGGACATTTGTCTGGACAAAAACTTCTTGAGTAATAACTCACAAGCACAGGCAACCAAAGCAAAAATGGGCAAGTGAGATCACACCAAATGAAAAAACTCCTTCACAGTGACGGAAATAATCAACAAAGTAAAGAGACCACCCACAGAATAGAAATAAAAATTCAAACTACATATCTGACAAGGGATTAATAACCAGAATAAATGAGGAGCTCAAACACCTTTATTTTTTTAATCTAATAATCTGATTTTAAAATAGACAAAAGATTAGAATAGACATTTTTCAAAAGAAGCTATCCGAATGGCAAATAGGCACGTGAAAAGGTGTTCAATGTCATTGATCATCAGAGAAATGCAGATCAAAACTACAATGGCATATCATCTCACCCCATTTAAAATGGCTTTTATCCAAAAGTCTGGCAATAACATATGCTGGTAAGGATGTAAAGAAAAGAGAATTCTCATACACTGTTGGTGGGAATGTAAATTAGTATAACCACTATGGAGAACACTTTGGAAGTTTCTCAAAAAACTAAAAATAGAGATGTCACATGATCCAGCAATTTCACTGCTGAGCGTATACTAAAAAGGAAGGAAATCAATATATCTAACAGGTTATCTGCTTTCCTATGTTTGTTGCAGCACTGTTCACAATAGCCGAGATTTGGAGGCAACCGGAATGTTCCTTAACAGATGAATAGATAAAGGAAATATGTTACACAAAATGGAGTACTATTCTATCATAAAAAAATGAAATCCAGTCATTTGCAACAACATGGACGAATAGAAGGTCATTATGTTAAGTGAAATAAGCCAGGCATAGAAAGACAAGCTTTGTGTGTTCTCACTTATTTGTGGGATCTAAACATCAAAACAATTGAATTCATGGAAGTAGAGAGTAGAAAGATGGTTATCATAAGCTGGCAGAGGTAGTGGGGGCTTGGGAAGGTAGGTGGAGGTGGTTAATGGACACAAAAAAAGTTAGAAAAATAAATAAGACCTAGTATATTTGATAGTACAACAAGGTGACTATGGCTAATAATAATTTATTTGACTTTACATTTTAAAGTAACTAAAATAGTATAAATGGATTGTTTGTAATACAAAGGATAAATGCTTCAGGGGATAGATACCCTATTTTTCATGATGTGATTATTACACATTGCATATATGTATTGAAACATCTTATGTAACTCATAGGCACCCACAAAAATTAAACAATTTTTTTAAATCAATGACCAATTTTTGTTATAAAATTGCATGCACACCTGTGTCAAGGTGTAGTAGGCTAGTTAAAGGTGAGAAAATGGATAAGAATGTGAGATGATGGGTGTGTTAATTTATTCTACTATAGTAACCATTTTAGTATGTATATACCTCATAACGTTGTGTACCTTCAACATATACAATACAATTTATTTTTTAGGAAATCCATAGAATCTTGTGATAAATATTTTGACCTGTTTTTAAGTCCCACAATGTTTTTTTATTATAATGTAATTTTTTATCAAAATAGAATTCTGGATACCCTAAAAATAAAAGTATATGTTGGTTTTGTCTATCTCTTTACAGAGATCTTTGGCATATGTAAGTTATCTTACAACATAGAGCAACTTCATGAGCTAATGTACTATTGTTCCCATTTTATACATGGGAACATTTATAAAATGTTTATTCTCAGGGGTAGATTTTCCCCACTCCAAAGAACAAGCCTGACTCAGTCATTTGCTTTTTCTTAAACACTCATGGAGGTAATTTTAAAGACTCATCATTATCAGTGTATTATTCAGCAAATGTGTTTAAAAATACTCTATAAGAAATTGTCCTAAAACAGGGTTTTTCAACCTCAACAGGATTGACATTCATGTCAGATAATTATTGTAGGGCCTGTCCTCTTTGTGATAAGATATTTAGCAGCATTCCAGGTTTCTACCCACTAGAGGCCAGTGGAATTCCTATGATAAACAGAATAATGGCTGCCTAAATATATCCACATCCGAACTCCCAGAATCTAAAAATATGTTACCTTACATGGCAAAATGGGCTTTGAAGATGTTATTCTGTTAAGGATCTTGAGATAGAGAGATTATTCTGAACAATCCAGGTAGACTCATATAATCACAAAGGTCCTTATGAGAAAGAAGCAAAATAGTCAAAGTCAAAGAGAGGAGATGTGACAAAAGAAAGAGAAATCAGAGTAACACATTTTCATGATAAAGGAAGGGGCTATAAGCCAAGGAAATGTTTTCAGCCTCTAGAAGCTGAAAAAGTGAAGGAAACTGATTCTCCCCTAGAGCCTCCAGAAGGAACACAGCTCTACCAACACGTTGATGTTAGATTCTAAAATTCATTTCAGACATCTAATCTCTATAACTATAAGAGAATAAGTTTGAGTTGTTTTAAGCTACCATGTTTGTGATAATTCATTCACAGAAGCAATAAGAAGCTAACACACCTCTGCCCAGCTGTGATAACCAAAAATATCTCCAGACACTGCCAAATGTTCACTGGAGGTCAAAACCTAACCCTCGCCCTTTGTTGAGAACCATTATCCTAAAACAAGAATTTTGTTTATTTTCATAGTCACAGGTCTGCAGAGTGAATGTACTTCTGCTGATATAGCTGGACTTAGCTAACAAGCTCTATCTGGGGCTGATGGTTGGCTGAACTTTAGCTCCAGGTTGAGAATTCAGCTCATGTCTACTCAACAGGTGTTTTGTTTTGGGGCCTGAGCTAAAGATACAGGAGCTAAAGATACAGAGTACAAGAAGACATGCTTCTCATGGAGGATTACTGGGGTACAAGGAGCAAGCCAAACTATACAAGCACATTTAAAACTTCTAGCATAATATCCACTCACATTCCAGAGACCAACACCATTTATATGACTAAATCAATCCCAAGCAGAGAAGTATCCTCTGCTCAAGGAGTCAGGATTCAATTAAAGAAAAACCACTAGAAGATGTATATAATTAATATATTACTATACAGTTATGCATTGCTTAGCAATGGGGATATGTTCTGAGACATGTGTCATTAGGTGTTTTATCATCATGCAAACATCAGAGTGAACTTACACAAACCTGTATGGTATAGCCTACTACACACCTAGGCTATAAGTATAGCCTATTGCTCCTAGGATACAAACATGTATAGCAGTTACTGGACAGAATCCTGTAGACAACTGTAACACAATGGTATTTGTCTAAATATAGAGAAGGTACAGCTAAAATGTGAGATTAGAATCTTATGGGACCACCATCATATATATGGTCACTTGTTGTTTGAAATGTTGTTATGCAGCATGTGAGTGTATATATTAATATAGACGCATCCTAATAAACAAATTAGAATGTGATATCGAGATGGGACCTTATATACTTGTGGCAGTCAGGAAAAGAAGATATCTATCAAAAATGTGAAGCAAGAACAAGCTGCAGCTTATGAGACTGAGCCGGGACCTACAGTGATGGACTAGAAGCCACATTGGTCTTTACAGCATCTGACATTAACTTTTATAATGGGGGTGTCCTTTAGGAGAGTTTTGTATCCTTTGTCATGGAGATGAACATGTACTTAGCCAAGAAGTTAGAGAAGCAAACACAAAATGCCCAACAGGAGCTGCAAGGGCAGTGTGCTAGTCTTCTGCCCCACACCAACTGGGTGAGCTAGCAGGTAAGCATGAATGCAGCACCTCATGCCCTAGCTCATGTCCTCATTCAGTGTCTTATGGCCTCTGCACTGCTGCCTGCCAAATCTCACACAAAATATCTCTGTGTCCCATACCATCTCTAAACTATGTACAAAGAGGGTTCTGGGAAATGTAGTCCTATTTTAGCTAAACTGAGACAAAAATCTACTTTGATATCTATATACACACTTACCATCTATATACATCTTTTAACTCTCTTCCAAACAAAAAAAATTGCAAAAGCATGTCTCTTTCTAACTAATGTAACTATATCTCATATAGCCAACAACAGACTTTTCTTTCCATAAAAAAATTCCACTTGTCTTTGGGTAAAGTTTATTCCTCTTTTTTCTGAGTCACATACCTGCTCTGATACTCTGGAACTTAAATACTGAGAAATCCAGTTTAACAACTGTGGTAGGTTGAATAGTACCTCCCCCACACACACACCCTAATGTGTTCACATCCTAGTCCCTGGAACCTGTGAACGTTGTTATATGACAAAAGAGACTTTGCAAGTGTAATTAAATTGAAGATCTTGAAATGTGGAGGTTGTCCAACATTGTCTGGATAGGTTCAGTGTAATCACAAGAGTCCTTATAAGAGGAACACAGAAGGAGACAGAGGCAGAGAACAGGTGATGGGATGCCAGAGCAGAGAATGGAATAATGGGCTCTGAAGATGAAGGAAAGGGCCACAAACATAGGAATACAGGTGGCCACTAAAAGCTGGAGAAAGCAAAAAAATAGATTCTCTCCTCAGAGCCTCCAGATGGAAACTCTCCTGCCAACACCCTGATTTTCGCCCACGGAGGCTGATTTTGGACTTCTGATCTCCAAAACTACATGAGGATAAATTTGGGTTTAGTCACTAAATTTGTAGTGATTTCTTGCAGCAACAATAAAACATATACAACTAATATTAACATATCATATGTTGTATGGTAAGAAAATAGGAAAGGAGAAAAAAATATGGTATATATAACAAATAATATTATAATAACAAAGAGATCTATATGCTATTGCAGCCCATGTTTCTCTAACTCATTGTGTGGTCGTACTACATATTTATAATTACCTTCCTCTACCTACTCAATATTTCTTGGCCTCAGCAAGCACCTTTTTATGATGAGGGGCCTGAACATTCATTTCTAAAAGGTCTAGTCTATTAGAAGTCCTGCACATATTGGCCTATTCAGTTCTCTACTGACTTACATCATAGGACATGGAAATGCTTAGAGGTGTCCTAGGCAAACCTGCCACAGCCCAGATACACACCACCTTACTCCATAGTGGAGTAGCAAGAAAATTTCCTCTACCTGATTGGGTTCATATATCTGAACCAGTAAAATAACTTTATCTTTGCTTGTAGATTTATTGACATAAAGAATTCAAAGTGTCCATGTGAGATTTTCAACTTCCAGTTTATTGAACGATTGTTGTGTGCCCTGCCAGAAGCATTTCTTCATTGTTAACTAAAATTACTAGACTAGCAAATCCTAGGGATGAAGAGATGGAAAATGAAAATTTCATTAGTGGAATATGAGGATTAATAGAGGAGCCACTCCCATTTGCAGACCTTGATCCCCCAGACCCATGAATATGGCTGTTAAAGAAACAGCACAGAAGTCTAACTGATTTAGAGCACACACAGCATCCTGGAGGACATTTCTCTAGACTCTCAAGGTACTGCCAACCAGTTTATGCTGTAACTGAGTCTTCAAAAAATGATTCTACAGTTCCATCAGGCCAGCTGCTTCAGGGTGATTAGGAACATGGTCAGACTAGTGAATTTCATTAACATGAGCCCACTGGCAGCCTTCATTTGCTGTAAAATGAGTTCTCTTCAGAAGCAAAGTTTGGTAGAATACCATGTATGAGGAATATCCTGAGATGATTTTCAATGAATGACACCCTTATAAAATCTCTCCATAAGTGTGTGTGACATGTGACTCATTTCTAACCAATAGAATATGGCAAAGGTAACAGAATGCCACTTTCATGATCATATTTTATTATAGAAGTTTCCATCTTAACAGGTTGGAGGGAGAGATTCTCCTGCTGCCATTGCAAAAGTAAGCTGCCATATTTGGAACTGCTTATGGAGAGGACCACATGGCCAGGAATTGCAGGTGGCTTCTAGGATCTGAAGGTTTTCTCCAAATTATGGCCAATAATAAGCTGTATGATGTTGGAAGCCAATTCTTCCCTATCCAAGTCTCCAGAATACAACCTAACAACACTTTGATTGCAGCCCTGTTGAGATAGCATATAAATAACGCACACACTTTTGACCCACAGAAATTGTGAGATAATAACTGTGTTGTTTTAAGTTGATAATTATGTGGTAATTTGTTATGCATCACGGATGATTTATATAGCATGGCAGTGAATAGGACATGCCTAAAGGCTATGAATGGTGGTTTTGGTAGGGAAAGCAAATGCTTGCTTCAGTCTAATCACATCTTTCATTAGCCTAGAAGCCCCCTGAGGGTAGTGACTATGTCTCTAATATTCTCCACTGTGCCTAGTGCAACTTATTCCTCCTAATGTGTTCAAAAATTATTTTTATTGTTAGACTACTTCAAGAATTAATTCACATCATTGCAGAAACTGGCATTCATCAGCAGTGTGAAGATCACAATGTTAATCACAAATATTTGTATTCCTCCAAAAAGTGAACATTAAATGGGAAAAGGCTTCCTCATACCCACCCTCATCCCGTTTCTTCTTTTGAAACATGTTTTTCCTTTTTGTGTTAGAACAGACTACATATTTAGTTTTCTGAAACTATTAATGCCCAAGTCATTTTAATAGAAACTACACTACTCCTAGAAAGAAGTTTAAAGGATAAAGTAAACCAGTCTCTTATTTCTAAATAAGACTGTAATGAATTCTGCCTAGAAAAGTGAGTACATATATTCTCTTAAGAATCTGCTTTAGGAAAAACTGGTAGGAAGGGAAGGTAAAACAGGAAAACTCAGTCTTTGGTCCCTGGTGGACTCCCTCCCGCTCCAACAGTTTCTGTCCTTGCAATGATAGTTTCGGCGCTGCCTTTTGGCATTCTGGAGGAGAATGTACCTATTTTTTCTTGATATTTCTGGTTCTTTTCCTCCCCAGTTTAGAAAAAATGGAATTCTCTTCATATTATTTAAAATAGTTCCCTGGACCACCACATTTGTCTTCTAATTGATATCAACTATTATGTAGCAGCAATTTTTCATTTGGGATAAAGTCACCTCAGAGAATAGCCATTGAGGCAAAACAAAAATATTAGAGAATGTGAGGACTCTAGGGCTTTAGAAGGCCTTCTAATTCATTCCTCTGACTTCCAATATGTACACACAATCCATCACTGGAGAGACTTCCATGTTTCAAGATTTTAGGAAAAAAAAAAAAAACCCAGTCTCCCTAATTTCTCACTTCACTGGGCTATGCACTATAAATCACTATGAACTTTTTCTGGAGGTGATGGTGTGGTGTGGTTTAGTTTGGTTCAGTTAATTTGTTTTGTTCCTTTGCAATCTAATTAAAATTACTTCCTAATTATCCTTCAGCACTTACTTAGTTCCTTGATACTTTCTCAGAAACTATACTTGTCTACTCTTTAATTATTTGGTTGGTGACTTTTGATTGGTCTCCATACTGTCCTTAACCCTCTTGGGTACTACCAGAATATTGTAGATGACTCTAGTAAATCAATACATAAGTATGGGTGAATTTACCACTGCACTTTTCTCATTTTCAGTAATTTCTGCTTCACATTTCTATTCCTTGTGTACAAACATGTATATACCACAAACTTGTGGAACTCTGGTCAAGTTTCCAAATGGATTCAAATGTCATTACCATAAGTGATGTAATTCTTCCCTCTTCTGTGTTTCTATTACTCTTTATACTTATCTCTATTAGACTACAAATGTTTTCTTCTTTAAATACATATTTATTCTTATACATATTAAAATATAAACAGTCAAGAATAGAAACCAGGAGAATGCCTGCCAAGAGTAAATTCTCAATAAATGTGGAAAAGTAAAGGAAAAGAAGAAGAAGGGAAATTAGTACAGATTTGGAGGAGATCACAAAGATTATAAAGTTCAACCATATTTTACAAATGAGAAAAGTAAAACAATAAGAAATTAAGTAAGCCAAAGCCTTATACCTATTGAGAGGCTGTTTTGGACATTTATGAATTTGGGGGAACCAAGCACCTATAACCTCATTAGTTTGCTAAGAGCTCTCTGACTTTAGACCCTTAATCACCCGGGACTTTCGTTTGAACTCTCAGAGGAAGAGAAGCTGATCTATCTGCCAGCCTTGAGCCTGGAAGGACAGGCGCTATTGGCAGCCATTATACCACTACGTGCAGCCTGAGAATAACAACAACAAAGCTGAGAGGTGAACAGAGGCTGAGGGCGTTACGGCTTCTTATACCCCAAATCAAGACAATCTGTAGAAGAAATGTTTACTTGGTTTTTTTGTTTTGTTTTGTTTTGTTTGTTTTAAAGCTTAATTTCAGTTTTCTGACTTGGTCCTAACTAAAAATCATGCAGCGTTTGAACTAAGTATAGGTCTTGTAACTCTCAACCTGTATTCTTTTTATCTTGATACTGCCTGTCTCCTCTCTGCTGATAGTGCTTTCCTTCTCCTTTATCAATTTAAAAACAAACCTCCTCTACCTATTTTACCCAGAAGTAGTAACCTTCCACGTTTTAATGACAACCTTGTTATCTTTGCATGGCCCTGCATCTGATTAATGGAAGGATTATCTCTCCATCTCTACATGATTGCATTGTAATTTATCTACCTGAACAAACATACTTGCTACTCAAAATATAAAGGTACAAAGATCCAATATTCCCAGAGCCTTCAGTCTCATTCCAAATGTGTCCCAGTTTCTATTTATTCAGTTTTGAAAACCAGAGCCCTAGGGAACCCTGAGGTCTGGTACATACATATGCATGACCTTATCAATGCAGAGTCAGAAATTCTATGCATCCAGAAAGCCCTCAGTCAGAGGTGGTTCCCAGACCATTGTAGGATTGATTTCTTCAGGCTGTTCAAGTGACTTTTGTGACCTTACCATTGTAGCAGAAAGGATCATATTTGCTCAATAACGGATCTAGTAGCTGTGTAGAAACATAATTCAAACTTCTGTCCTCCCTGGCTGGGTTGGTAAGAGCTAAATGAAACCCAAGGGAAATCTCACATCCAGAAAACAGCAATGCCCTCTGACCTGCAGTTGATATTTCAAAACTAAAATGCAATTAAATCTGTTAAAGATCTCTGCTTAGCCTGGGAGAAGCTTGCAACCATGGGAGAAGAGAGATGTGCAAATCAATTTACATTGTGGCAACTTAAGATTCAAAAATATTGTATACTTTAAGGTATATGCATAAAAATATTCATTCCAACATTATAGGAGCAAATGAATCAAAAAAGGCTAAATTCATACTGGAGGAGCTGGTTAAAAAAATTACAATACATGCCTCAGTGAACTTCTTACAACTATTATAATGAAGAAGATGGGTCTCTATGTCCTAATATAAAATTATCTGTCAGAAAATGTTATCAATGAGTAGCATAAGGGGCAGGAGAGTATGTGTAGAATGCAACTATTTATGTTAAATGAAGGAAGAGAAGGCCATGTGAATCTGTGCATACACACACACACACACACATGCACACTTTGATATGGAAAGAATATCTCTGAAAGAATTCACAAGAACTGACATCAGAGGTTGCCTCAGGGAAGGGGAACTGAAGTACTGGTGGATAAAGCTGGGAGGGAGAATAACTTTCCAGTTTATTTCCTTTTGCACCATTTGAATTTGTGTTACATGCCTCCACACTGCCTAATAAAAATAAAAATAAAAAACAAAATTCCAAAGCCTGACTTTGATTTAGAGTTTAAAAATGAAAACATTAAGATTTCATTGTTTTGTTGCTGTTTAAGGCAAAAGCAGGCGCCTTCCACCTTTGTTACTTGCTTTTGAACAAATAGGTTGCAGTATTTTTAGACTTTCTCCCTGGAGCCCAAAGCTCACAGGATTAAAGTAACCAGGGAAATATAGAGAAGTTGGAGCCCAGGTTCTATGTTCTAAATGTTATTCAGTCATGAAGAAACTAGCTTTTTTCCCTAATGTTGCTGCTTATACCAGTAGGAGCATGCACTAAGGTAATTTCTTCTTCTTTCTTGCTAGATTAAAGGATATGCTTAATCTTCTCTCTCTCTCTCTCTCTCTCCCCCCACCCCCCGCTCTCACCACCCACCCCTCAGAGAAGGTTCTGTTGTTCTTTCCCTCAAAGTGAACACACATCTAAACACAGCTCGAGTGCATTTCTGCTGAAAGAAGCAAGAAGCTATTAACGGTGACACTTGAGGCCGCTGTGCAAGTCCATTACCCCAGAAACAGATTAAACCAAGTTTCCAGAAATGCATTCCTCCAGCTTTACATTCTCACCTAAAAGAACATGGCCCCTATTTAGCAGGAGACAGATGTTCTTATCTCATTTCACTGACAAACTAAAGTGAAATAATAAAGACAAATAAAAAGGCCACCTCCTGAGAATTTGCCTTGCGTCTTTTATTTCAAATCACATATTTTGGATGGGGTTATTTTCTTCCTCTTCCTCCCTCCACCTGCCACCTGCTTTGAGGTTCTTAATGGCACTGCTTAGGACTGTGGCTCTGAAAGATCTAGCATTTTACTCTCTATCATGGTGGAACCAGAGCAGAACAGTAAAGAGAAAGATCTAGCCTAAGCCTTTGTTACCTGTGAAGCAGTTTGCATCAACTCCAGATACTCATTCCCACAGCTGTTCCTTAGGGACAAAACTGAGCCCAGTGTCCAGTTCCAAACAGACTCCAACACGTAACAAAAGTATGTAAGTAGAAACCCATTTGTTTTGCTCTTGCCTTTCCCTATCATCCTCTACTATTTTGGTGTTCCAAAGGGCAAAAGATAAAGCTCAATTGTGCCCTAGTTACCACATAAAAGAGGGGCTTAGACAGGGCTAAATATAGTTCAAGCTGAACCTTGCCCCATTCTCAAAAGACATACAGTGCTCAGAAAGTTCATTTCCAATAGTAGTGTGAGAGATTCATTTAATACATGGGGAAGAAAACCATGAATCAAGACTAGAAGGTATATTTGTCAAGATTAATAAGAAGGCTACAGCAGGGCAGTCCCCTGCAGACTCTATTCTGTCTTACAGAACACCTCAGGCATCAGACCTAAGAAGGGACATCCTGTCACATATGATGAATATCAGGATTTGAGACTGAGGGAGTGATAAGATTTCCTTGTTTTTGAGTCAGTTGTTCTCAAATCTGGCTGCACATGCATTTTATTTTACATCTGAGATTTCCCCTAAAAATTCGGATTGGGTGGTGTCGAGGTACAGTCCAGGAATCTTCATCTCTAAAGGATTCTGCTGTGGAACTAGGCTGAGCACTGTAGCCGCAGCTAGTGAGGATACTTGTGGGTTGGGACTAGCTTGGTCCCATCTCCCTAGTTAAAAGTACTGGTCAGACAAACCTGGATAATTTATCATCCTCTACACCATACAGCACAATACACTCTCTCATCACAGCCCTGCAGGACAGGCAGGAAACTCTATCTCCATTTTACAGATGAGAAAACTGAAGATCCAAGACACTTGTCAAAGGTCAGATGCACATTAAGTCAGAGGCAGCTCTGGAACTCCAAATAAAGCCTCTATAGTCACTATAGTTTTCACTATAGCACTACAGGTTCCTCTGGCCTTAAGACCAAGATGAGCAATTTGTTGGTGCTAGCAACTATTTTGCTTCCTAGAACTAAAGCCAAAAAAGAGCATGACACCCAGGATACAGCTAAGAAGTATAACTCCTTAATTTTAGAAAGTAGGAGATTGAAGCACAGTGACTTGCTCAAGATCACATAGCTAGCTAGTGAGAAGAAAAGTAAACAACAGCGGGACTGTTACCGGAAAGGGGTCCCAATCCAGACCCCATGAGAGGGTTCTTGAATTTCACACAAGGAAGAATTCAGGGTTAGTACCTAAAGTGAAAGCAAGTTTATTAAAAAAGTAGAGAAATAAAAGAATGGCTACTCCATAGTCAGAGCAGCCCCAAGAGCTGCTGGTTGCCCATTTTTATGGTTATCTATTGATAATATGCTAAACACGGGGTAGATAATTCATGCCTCCCTTTTTTAGACGATACCGTGTAACTTCCTGACATTGTCGCAGTGTCTGCAAACTCATGATGCTGGTGGGAGTGTAGCAATGAGGATAACCAGAGGTCACTCTCCTGGCCATCTTGGTTTTGGTGGGTATTAGCCGACTTCTTTTCTGCAACCTGTTTTATCAGCAAGTCTTTATGACATATATCTTGTGACAACTTCCTATCGCATCCTGTGACTTGGAATGCCTTAACCATCTGGGAATGCAGCCCAGTAGGTCTCAGCCTCATTTTACCCAACTCCTACCCAAGATGGAGTTGCTGTTGTTCAACACCTCTAACTAATTATAGCTAATATGGACCCAAAGCAGAGCAATATGTAGGGAAACTGTATACCTCTTTCTTGGGGTTTCAATAGAAGGCAAAGTGATTACTGCACAAAGAGCTGCGGTGCATTTGGAAGAATGCCCACTGCATTGAGAAATGGACCACAGTGAGGAGTAGCCATACAAATCACTGAGGTCACCTTGCATGGTCTTTGTGAGTGTGCCAGCCAGTCTGTGCCCATTTTTATAAGTGTGTGTCTGTGTGTGTGTGTGTGTGTGTGTGTGTTGATTGCTGAGAGAATGCTCAAGCAAGCAGGAGCCTGTGTACATTTGGCAAAGACAGAGAACAAAAAAAAAAAAATTCCCTGGAAAGCATTAGCATAATTATATAGCCAGCCTGTTTCTTTCCTGGAGGTAAATGCAGGCTGCACAATCACCGTCAATTTTGACAATCATTCATGATACAGAAATGTGCAGGGGAGATGTCCCCCCTCTCTCATTCTGTCTAATTTCTCTAACCCTCTAGCATAGCTAGAGATTAACCCAACTCCTATAAAACAGAAACAAACTTCAAATCCATGTCAGAGCCTGCCGGAGAGAATGATTTACAAACTGCCAACAGAACATTGGTGTAAACAAGATAATGCACATTAATTCCCAGCAAGTCAATTAGCATTCAGTTATTCTGAACAGAGCCTGACCTTGATGCTGCAGGATCTGAACAGAACGCAACCTGTAGCTTAAAGGAAAATGTCACCTCTTCCACTCAAATTCACAAGTCTATAGGGTTAAAAGGCTCAAGTAGCACTCTTCCTCCTAAAGACACACAGAGACAAAAACCGTCTCAACATAACCCTTGTATTTCGGAACTGCTACCTTTTTGCCTTTGAACCTACAAACACTTTAATGACTCTCACCTTTGTTCTAAATTTCTAGAGGATCTAAGTGCTATGCCACATTCCAGAGGCCTCTTTTACTTCAAGATATCTGAGGATTTAAGAGATTTCAAAATGAAAAATTACACACTTTTTTTTGTGTATTTCTTCAATTGCTAATTCAAAATAGAGGGTTTATTTGTAATTGCCATGTTCATTAGCATTCTCTCTACTTTCTGGAAATCCAAATCCTTCTCCTTGTACATGGGGAAATGTTCAACCAGAGCCTCTCACGATGTTTCACCACTCCAGAGTGGTGAGTTAGGCATCCCAAGAAGTGTGTAACCCATTAGAGTCCCCTGGAGCAGAGCTTTCAAACTCAAATGTACACGTGAAGCACAGGTAAAGAAAGCTCCGATTTAGTAGGTCTGGAGTGGAACTCAAGATCCTGTATTTCTTATGAACTCCCAGGTGATCCTGATCCTACAGTTTCAAGGACAGCACCGCATAGTCCTGCCCCCGACTGCTCATCTAAGAAGCTGCTTCTACGGAATGAGTGGATTTTTCAAAGGAGTTCTACCAGCTTAAGACTGCTAATGGTACAGGAGGAGTCTAACTTTTTCTGATTCAGGCACCCTTGACCTTCAGGTTTAGAAAAATTCCTCCAACACCAATCCTAATCATAATGCCTAGGGGGCCTCTATTTCTAGACAGGTATTCTAGAATTTTTTGTTTCTTCATTGTTGTTTATTTTGCAGCGTTTGTTCATAGTTGTTCACACTAGGTTAAATTCATAGAGAAAAACAAAATTCCCATAGCATTAACAAGATTTGCTTTTGTTGTTTATCAATTGATTTTTGAAAACACTGAGGTAGAGAGAATAATGAGACAGCCAAGTGTAAGGGGGTCCCCGGGAAAACTCCAACTGGCCTGCACACTGGGGTGAAGTCACAGAAGTTCACACCTTTTGCAGCAGGGAGGAGCCTGGCCCTCCTCTTCCTGGGTGGTGCCTGGGATTCAGCCTGGAGGCGGGAAGCGCACTAGCAGAACTCTGGCTTTCCAAAGGGTCCTTGTTTCTCTTTCATTCCCTTTTTGCCCAATAAATTCCATTTATTCTCACCCTTCAAAGTTGAGCCTAATCTCTCATGCTGTGTGACAAGAAACCGGCTCTTAGCTGAAGTAAGGAGATAGTCCTACAACAATCATAAAACCCCACTCAGAGGCCTCAGGAACAACTGGCTTGGCACTGGGTACAGGCAAACACAGATTCTTCATTATGCACACAGGGGGTAGGCAGATGCTGGAGATAAATCTGATTGTTTGGGTGCAAAACACAAAAAACTCTTCATGGGGTCCTTCTGTATCATTCTCCAAACAACAGTTTACCTGATTCCCAGTTTATTCTTCTCTAAAGCACAGACACACACACACACCATACTTCCTAAGCAATTTCCCTAGAACCATGTGGAAAGCCCTGGTATCCTATCTGTTCATAGCATCTCTTCTTCATGTCTTCCCAGTGTTCCAGGCCAATAATAACATAACAATAATGACAATAGTAACAGTAACCACTGTTTGAATCTTTTACCCTCGTTACAATCCTTTGGGCTAGGTACCATTTTTTCCCCTCATTTTATGGATGAGGACTCAGGATTAGAGAGGAGAAGCAACTGGCCAAAGGTCACACACCTAATAGGCAGGGGTGCAAACACAGGCAGCCTGCCCAGGAACCCATGATTTTAGCTACTACATGCTACTCTTCCATACCCTTTTAATCACTTTACCAAAAAGAGAGAGAGAAGCCTTTTTATCCTCTTCATCTTTTACAGTGGATGGCTCATTAAAACCAGAGCCAAAATAATTAGCAACCAAATAAATTAGTTTCCTTTCCAAGAGAGTGTTTTCAAACACTCCCCTGAGGTGAGGGAAAATATTTGTATTCTGTCCCTGTTGGTGGGGTGTGTGCAGTCAAGTGAATTCCCCTAGAATGGATTGGATTCTGGTAAGGAAACAGATAAGAAGAAAAACAAAACTGTTTCCACAGTAAAGTATGTTGTCTCTTCTTACCCCTTACATTGAATGAGTTCTGTTTTCTCTTTGGGAATTTAGGTCTCACTGCCTCGGAAACCTTTCTTCATTACACCAACCCCAGTCAGTTCACATTTTCTGAATAACTGTGGCCAGTATTATTAGAATCTCTCTGCATGCCACTTTACTCTCTGCATGCCATTTTACTATATGTATGATGTTTCCCTTGGTTTCACATATGTTAATGCTAGTCTCATTCACTTGATTCTAAGCACTTTGGTTTAAACACTTATTTTTAGAATACTGTGTAATAATTTTGACCCTTTACAGACACTTGAGTAATGGAAATGGACATGCTTTATTGGACAAACATTTCCATAGTCCTTTCCTAACTCAGCTTTGCATTGCTATCGTGATTACATTAGATGGGCAGTGCATCAATCTAGCTGTGACAGCAAAGGCTAGATCTCAGGCTGTCTTCTATGCAGCCTTGATGCTTGTATCATGACAGTTACCCATGACACCTCAAAGCCCAGCTAACCATTTCATACCAATACATGATGATCACAAGTGTACTGAGCAAGAAATGTAGTCTAGATCCGAGAAAATTTAGAAACTGCAGTCCTGAGGAAACAAACTCGGAGTTCAGGCTCCACAGATAAAGGTTCGGCAGAGTCATTTTTGTAGATGCAGGGAAGTATTTATTATTAAAGTTTTGATTTAGGAACTGAGGAAATTCATCCCATTTTCTTGGCTGACAGCTGACAGAAGAAATTCCAATAAAAGCTCTGCTAAATCTCATTTTTCTAGGTTAGAAATTCACTCCCAGTTTCCCTGAGTTGAACGAAAGCTCAGGTATTTAAAAAACAAAGTAAATTGTATTTGCATGATGGTCTAGGCTGAAAAGATACTGAGAAAGATCATCATAGGACCCATTTTTGGACATCTTAAAGAAAAGTAAGGTCTAAGAAAAGTAAGGATAACGTTTACAATATGTTTGGTCAAGCTAATCTAATTTCTCAGACAGATGGACACATCCTGAGATAATATAGCGTGACTTTACTGAGACTTTAATGTCATCCTCTATGGCATACTCATCAGTAAACTGGGAAAATGGAGCCTGAATTATGCAACCATGGGTTGGACAAACAGAAACCTGAAAACAAATCCAAATTCTTATCAGTAGGCCAGTATCAACCTGGGAGAGCCAATAACTAATGAATGTATATTGATATTGGTTAACAGGTAACATTATTAAAATAGTGTTTTGCCGTTTACTTGAGTGTTGACATCAGAGTATTGTTTGGCTTTCCAACACAGAGTCATGGGAAAAAATTGTTCAAGAAAGTTACTTCTCTCCACCACTCATAAGAGCTTCCCTAGAGAGCTTTAAAATGGAATTCCTTTCTATCAATTGAGAAAAGTAGGTTATATAAGATTTAAAAATGAAAGCAAGTTGATAGGTTAGGCTGCTTTTTGCATTGTTTCCTCTTTGATTTCCAGTTTTTGTGAAACACCAATAAAATCTATTACCATATTAATATTTGTGTCTAAATTCTTAGTGCTTATAAAAAGACTGGGCTAAGAAGTAAACTATGAAGCAGGCCATACATCACGTGGGACACCAGAATTCCCTGACACTTCGGCTTCCAGAAATCTAGGAGAGATGAGTACGAGTAATCACAGCATCACTACAGAAACGCCACTTGGTTACCAGGGAGCCTGAGCCACTAAAGCAGAGAGCCTTTTGGAGTCTACGGTCTGCTGAGATACAGTCAGATTGATACATTCGCCTCTCTGACCACTGCTGCCACATCTCTCCCACTTCTTTCCTCCTTGTCCTCACTATAATTTCTAGTCTGAGTCCCTATAAGTAATCCCAGGTCATCTCTCTGGTTCTGGTTTTAACTTGCATCTTTCTTCAGATTCATCCCTGAAGATAATATTCTTAATACTGAGCTTGCTATAATCTCAGAAGTCTCTGCTTCCTCTCTAGGAATTGTAGTGAGGATCAAACAAGTTTATTTAGGTGGAAGCAATTTTAAAATGTTAAAGTGCTGTATAGACATTGTTTTTAATTTTGCTGTTTTGTTTTTTTCTGGCACTCATGATAGTCCCTTGCATATGGTAGGTATTCATTAAACATGTGTCAAATAAACAAATAATTAAACAAAATACGTCCCGTCTTACACATCAAAGTCAAACCCATTTTCAGGAAGTTCAGTAACTGGAGGGGAAAAAAAGTGACTTCAATTAAGTGGCTTGTATACCACAAGTATTGTATTAAGAATGTTCAAATGGATTATTTGATGTAATAATCAAAACAACACTCCAAAGCAGCTAATATTAACATCTTCGCTTTATATATAAAGAGACTGAGGCAGAGTCAAAAGCCCAGGGGCTCTCAGTGAGCAAGTGGCAGAACCAGGATTGAAACCAGGGAGTCTGAATCCACAGTTAGCACTTTCGGCCCCTAGGTCACTATGCTCTTCTTCACTTAGTTAAAAAAAAATTAAAAACTAAAAATAAAAAATTGAAGGAAGGAATCTTTCTGTTTATAAAACAAAGGCCAATCTTGAGTCTTCTATGTAATTTCTTCCAGCATGTGATCCTAATTTATAACTTCAAATTGTTTTCTCTTACTTCTCCATATTCTAAAATGGTGGGTTTTCACATTGGTTGCACGTTAGAATTATCAGAAGAAGTTTTAAAAATCCTGATGCCCTGGTTTTCCCTCAGAAGAATTTCCCTCAAATCTCTCATAGGTGGGGCCCTGGAAGTAATTTTCACAAAATAATAATAAACTGTTGATATAATTCCAGTACAGCTGAGTTTGAGAATATCTCCTCTAACGTCTTATAGACAGATTGACTACATGTAATTTTTTTCCTCCAGCCTTCATTCATGTTATTCTTTGCTATTTAAAGTATCTCATTCTCGTCCTACCCATTCCTCTAGGAAGAGCTCAAATGCATCCTTACCCATAAAACCTGGAACATGTAAACAATAGCTATAACTTCTTCATCCTTTCATTCTTTGAAATCCTGTATCTTTGTTTTTGACAACCATCACTTTCTTAAATTTGCTGATGGCTATGGTAGATCAGATTTCCTCTACTGCACAGTAACTTCTTAAAAGTAGTATCTGTGCATATGCCTTTCTACCTCTCATCTGTCCTTCTGTCTGTTTGTCCTATTGACTTCATTTTCTTAGTGGGAGGAACTACCATGGGCAACTCCAGAATCACTTGTGAAAAGAGAAAGACACTGTTCTCCATGTGCTGCAGTTGGAAAAATTAGAGAGAAGGCTGCTAATGGCTCTGCTCAGACAATATATTTATCTCAGGAAAAAAAATCACTGGGACTTGAGGAATTTAATACTGTAATTGGCCTGGTCTGGATCAGATGTCCATGCCTGTGGTTGAGAAGCCGGCATAACTATTAGAAGAAAGGGTGAAATTTGTGCTGTGCAGACAGAAACATGACTCTAACTTTGCTGAGGGCAAATCAAAGCTTCAATGGGACTTGCCTCTATTTCTGCTCTCTCTATTTCAGCTCGTCATCTCTTCATGTAGTCACTTATGCTATCTCTCTTCTCTTCTACTTCACTCTGAAAAAGATATGTATGTACTCCTTGCTTAAGCAATCTTTTTCTCTTTTTAATCTATAGTTTTTCAACATATGCCCTCTACTCTGCCTAAAATTATGCTCATATTTTCCCCATTTATTTAATACTTTGCATTAATACTGCTCTTCCCTTAAACATTGTTTCTTTACTTCTACCTCAAATTTTTTAAAAGTACAGCATGCTTACCATCACCTAGTCTCTTTATTACTTAGGCTAGATAATTGCTATAATATTTGATTCAAAACCATATAAAGGTTCAAGCATAATAGAAGTTTATTTACTGCTTCAACAATAGTACCGAGCAGGTAAACAGGTCAATGTGGCATACTTTCTACAAACAGTCATTCAGGAACTCAGGCTATATTAGTCAAAACAAAGTAGATTATGCTCTGGTGACAAATAGCTCCAAAATCTTACTGGCTTAAAACTACAATGGCTTGTTTCTTATTTAATCTATATGTACCATGTGGAGCAGGGCAGTTATGCTATTACAGTCACTCAAGGACTTATGTGGATGGAAATACCTCCCTATTATGACAACATGATGCCAAAAAAAAGCTGCAGAACAAAAAGATTATGGGGACCTGTACAATGACTTTTAAATGTTTTCACTCAGAAGGGATATATGTGACTTCTGTGGCTGCTTCTTTGACGAAAAGAAAATCACATTCCCAGATCTAATTTCGAGAGTTCTAGTATAGTTTTGCTTCCACAGGGAAGAGGAAGAAGAGCACTAAGAAAACCCCATTCCCAATGCGAGGTACACAAGGCATGTGAAAGCCTCAGGCTAGACCAGGACAAGTGAGAACGCTCCCTGAACCCCACCATCAGGCAAGCAAGCACCAAGTAACAAACAAAGACAATCTATTTCTGTGGAAGGCAAGAGTACAGAGAGAGACATCCCTGTAGAACAGGCATGCGGGAAAATCCGAGAGCCAAACACAGAGCAGGAACATGGAGGAAACAGCCCCAACATCCAACTCCATATTCTTTTTTTCCTTTTTTTTTTTTTCTGAGTACTCTTGCTCTGTCACCCAGGCTGAAGTTCAGTGGCATGATCTGGGCTCACTGCAAACTCCACCTCCCTGATTCAAGAGATTCTCTTGCCTCAGCCTCCCAACACACTGTAGTTACAGGCCTGTGCCACCACAACTGGCTAATTTTTTGTTTTTTAGTAGAGATGGGGTTTCGCCATATAAGGCCAGGCTGTTCTCTAACTCCTGAGCTCAGGTGATCCATCTATCTCAGCCTCCCAAAGTGCTAGCATTATAGGTATGAGCCACTGCACCCAGGTGCAACCCCATATTCTAAGCACAAGAGGAATTTGAAGCTGGTTATCACAGAAGGTAAATTTAGCAACAACTAAATCCACACTTAGTTCAACTTCTGACTACATTGTCTCAGCCCCACGTGCTAGTGGTCTGCTAGTAGATAACACATGCCAATTTCTAAACATAAGCACCCAGACCCTAGCTGGAACTATACAAAAGATTCCGATCAAAATATCAGAAATGCAAAACATAGTAAAAGACATGACTATTTGAATGAGTTCATCAGTTGATTTAACACAGCCAAGGAAATAATCATAGACCTTGAAAGTAGGTAACTAGAAATTACCTGTAGTAAAAGGTAAGGAAGAAAAGCAAGAACAGAACATACAGAAACCAGAAAACGTCAAAATGGGTCTAACATACATGAAATTAGATTCACAGTAAAATAGGGGAGAAAGACAACTAGGCAGAGGTGATAATAGCTGAGAGTTTCCCTAAATTAATATTAATTAAATACACCAAACCACATATATCCAAGAAACTTAGAGAGCCTACAACAACAACAACAAACGACAAAACACCAAAGGAAAGACACCTAGGAACATCATATTGAACCAAATATAAAGAAAAGACCTTGAAGGCAGTCAAAGAAAAAAATACATTGCATACAGAGGAATAAATATCAGAATTACATCAGAAACTATGTCAGCTAGAAGACAATGGAATAACATTCTTAATATATAAAAAAAATTTCTACTGAGAGAAAAAAAATGTCAACCCCAGAAATCTATGCTAACCAACATTATCTTTGGAAAAAAAACTGTGATATTTTGATGAGTACCTGAGATATCTACCACACAGACTAATGGAAACTGTCATTTTGAGATGTGACTTCCAAAATTACTCTTGGGGTTTTCTTTCTTCCAACCCATCATAAAGCAGTAAGTGTGAGGTGGAGCATGTGTGGAATGTCAAGATGGACTAGGCCTGAGAGCAGTGTATATAACTTCTCTCCATATTCTGTCTGTTTACCTCATTGACTGCTTTCCAAGGTCACACCTCACTACATGGGAAACTGTGACATTAGGCCAGCTGTTGCCCAAATGTAAGACAATAGTACAGATTTTGTCTGGCAGTCAGCATTCTCTGCCACAAGCCCTAACTGCCATTCAGATGCCTCCAGTCACTTCTCTGCATCAGATCCAATTGTCTTTTCTCAGCTGATACCTTGCATCATCTCACAGAAACACTGCATGTTTTCAAGCAAGTCTTATCCTTTCATCTCCTTGTTTAGTTCCTGTGAACTCCTTTGGCAGGTCTCCTACCTCTCTGATATAACTCTCCTTTCTCTTTACTCTCTTTATTCTCTTTCTCTTTTGCTGTGTTTTCAGCTCCTCTCTCACCTCTAAAAGTAGGACATCTTCAAGATCTGTTTTTAGACCCTACTCTCTCCATTTCTATCCTTCCTCCCATGATAATTTCATTCCTTTCTTTGTAGATGATTCCAATACCTCACTCTAGCCCTAAATACACAAAGCACCAAACCTACTCCTGGAGGAGATGATTTAGATATAAACAAGATGTTATTTTTATTATATACATAACACAATTTATTATATATTCTCAAAGCTATAACTTTCATTGATTTCTATACTTTTGTTAATAACACCATTGTTTTCTCAAGCATACAAGCTCAAAAACTTGAAGTCATATTTAACAGCCACCTGTCATCAGGCCCTAATCAAGTAACCAGTTGATATACTTAGGATGTTTGTCCCCTCCAAATCTCATGTTGAAATTTGATCATCAATGCTGGAGGTAGGGCCTAGTGGGAAAGGTTTGGGTCACGGAGGTAGATCCCTGATGAATGGCTTGGTCCAGCTTCACAGTAATGAGTAAATGCTTGCTCTATTAGCTCATATAAGAACTGGTTGTCTAAAGAGCCTGGTACCTCATTCCTTCCCTCTTGCTCCCCTTCTTGCCATGTGGCATACCTGCTCCCCTTCACCTTCCACCATAATTGTAAGCTTCCTGAAGCCCTCACCAGAAGCTGATTTTGGTGCCATGCTTCTTGTACAGTCTGCAGAACCATGAGCCAAAATAAACCTTTTTTCTGTATAAATTACCCAGCCCCAGTTATTTTTTTATAGCAACACAAGACAGATTAACATACTAACCAAAGAAACAAAATCTAGTAACCCCCCTTCTCCACAGTCTCTTTAACAGCAGTCTCTACATCTTGGATTACTACCATAAGCATATTTTAAAGACCTGGAACCAACCCAAAGGCCCATCAATGATAGACTGGACAGGGAAAATGTGGCACATATACACCATGGAATATTATGCAGCCATCAAAAACGATGAGTTTGTGTCCTTTGTAGGGACATGGATGAACCTGGAAACCATCATTCTCAGCAAACTGACACAAGAACACAAAATCAAACACCGCATGGTCTCACTCATAGGTGAGTGTTGCACAATGAGAACACATGGACACAGGGAGGGGAGCACTATACGCTGGGGTATGTTGGGGGAAAATAGGGGAG
>PVKP010030703.1:0-27673 GCA_004027715.1 Plecturocebus donacophilus
GGAGTCTTGGTTTTATTATAATTTTATTTGAATTATAAAATACACAATAAAAGGGCAAAAATCACAATTGTGCAACTCAATGACTCATAGTAATGTATATTCCCATGTATCCCACTTCTCCCTGGATCAAGAAATGGAACATCACCAGTACCCCAAAGTCACCTCCAAGGTATTCCCATTCTCCTCCTCAAAGACAACCAGATTCTGAATTCAAACACTAAAGGCCTGAGTTGAAAATTTATATAAATGAAATTACACAATACTCTTGGACACGTAGCTCCTTTATTCAATGTCTTGCTTGTCCTAGTCCTCAATGTTGTGTGTAGCAGTAATTTGTTTATTCTTATTGCTACAAAGTATTCCATTACAGGAATATGACATAATTAATTATTTAATCTACTTTTGATGAGCACTTGGTTTGGTTTTAGGTTAGAGGTAGTGCAAACAGTGTTGCTATCAATTTCAAATGTTTGAAATATCAAATGCTGCACATCTGTTTTGGCCCAAATATTCATGCATTTATGTTGGGTAATGTACCTAGGAGTGGGATTAATGAGTCACCTGGTTGCATACATGTCAGCTTTAGTAGTACAGACAGTCAGTGTCGAGTGTTTATATGCCTATTAGCAGCTCAGGAGAGATTTTAACAGCCATCCATGCGCCACAAGACGATGTTTTTACTCATTTTACAAAATGCAAATAAGACCATGTGATGCCTCTGTTTAATACCTTTTAATAGCTGCTCATTGCCCTTGGGAAAATACTCAAAATTCACAGATTCCTGCAGGATCTGGTCTCACATACTTTTCCAGACAAATTATGCACATCTCTGCCCCTGATTCTCTTCACTCCACCTATACTGAACCCCATGCACACTGCATTTTCACCCACTGAAACTTAATTCTTCTGAAAGGTTTTCCCAGACCCACCTATTATATAAGGCTGCCTCCTTCTCTCCTGACATTACTTATCACATAGCCCTAATATATATATATAACGTGTATGTGTGTGTGTGTGTGTGTGTATATAATTTTTTTTTAATGGAGTCTTGCTGTCACCCAGGTTGGTGTGCAGTGGTGCAATCTCAGTCACTGCAACCTCTGCTTCTGGGGTTCAAAGGATTCTCCTGTCTCAGCCTCCCAAGTGGCTGGAATAACTGGTACCACTCCCGGCTACTTTTTGTATTTTTAGTAGAGATAGGTTTCCACCATGTTGGCCAGGCTAATTTCAAACTCCTGACCTCAAGTGATCTGCTTGCTTCGGCCTCCCAAAGTGCTGGGATTACAGGCATGAGCCACCATGCCTGACCATAGATTTCATTCATTACACAGGTCAGAGCTTGAAACAGCATCACTTTCTCATGTGTTTGTCTTCCCCACTGAATTTAAGTTCCAAAAGAACTTGTGCTGTCTGCCTTCGTCACCAGAATTTCAGTTCAAACAAATTAAAATTTCCCAGCTTGTTCTCTTCTGAGTCTCCTCGATTTCCAGCAGCACTCAGCATCAAATGGGCACTCAATTAATGTTTGTTGAATAGATAAATGCATGTATGAAGGAGAGTTAGCATATCTGCTTTTTTTCCCCCTCTTCTCAGATTGATTGTCTGCTTTTTCAATAACTGGATAACTTATACTCATCCTTGAGGTCTCAGCTTAAACACTGTTTCCACAGGGACACTTTTTTTTTGAGTGGCAAAGCTAAGTTTTGCATCCTTGTGTACGATATTATAACTTTTCTTGAGCTTTACCTTCCTGGCATTTACTCTTAAAAAATCAGTTAATGATTTGTATTATTTTTTGTTTATGGTTTATGGTTCATATTGACCCTTAACCTATATGTTCTAGAAGCATCTGGATGTCTGTTTTGTTCACCACTGTTTCCATGTGCCTAGCACAGTACTACAGGTACACAGCAGACTTTTTAATACACAAAGGCAGAAACTCAAATACCGAATAGCAGATCAAAAATATATTGTTTAAGGGCTTTCACAAGGCAACAAATCTTGTGTTGTTCATACATAAAGAAGACATATTCAGGGTCAAGTAGGTGAGAATTGGGGACATAGTCAGAAAGGCTGTAGTAAATATTCTAAGTTTTAAATATTGTGAGAGAATTTGATACCCACCCAGATACATCAGGATAGAAAACAGCTTTCGTAAACCAGTGGTACAGAAAAGTACACAATATGTTTGGGTAAGAGAGAAAAGGTAAATTTAAGTAATCACTTAAGATTTTTGTTTTGTTTTGTTTTCTCATTTATTTTTGTTTTTTCATTTTTATTTTTTATTACTAAGAATATATAGTAATTGTACATGTTTCTGGAGCAGCTGTGATATTTCGATAGAAGAATACACATTGTAATGATCAAATCAGGGTATTTGGGATACCTATCACCTCAAAAATGTATCATTTCTTTGTGTTAGGAACACTTCAATTCCACTGTTTCAATTATTTTAAAATATACAATAAATTATTGTTAACTAATCACCCTATTCTGCCATCAAACACCACATCTTATTCATTCCATCAAACTGTTTTTGTACTCATTAATCAAATTCTTTCAGGCAATATTCTCTTCTTTCTGTGCCTGGCTTATTTCACTTAACATAATGTCTTCTAGTTTATCTGTGTGGTTGCAAATGATAGAATTTAATTATTTTGTGGCTAAATAATATTTTACTGTTTATATATGGCATATTTATTTTATCCATTAATCTGCTAATTAACTTAGGTTGATTCTGTATCTTTGGTTATTATAAACAGCACTGTAACGAACGTGGTAGTGCAGATATCTCTTCAATATACTTATTTCCTTTCTTTTGGAAATACGCCCAGCTGTGGGATTGCTGGATCTCATAGTAATTCTATTTTTAGTTTTTTGAAGAGCCTTCATACTCTTCTCCATAGTGGCTGTACTAATTTGCGTTGTCACCAACAGTGCATGGGGTTTCCCTTTCCCCACATCCTCACCAGCATCTATTATTATCTACCTTTTCGATAAAAGTCATTATAACTCAGCTGGAATGGTATCTCACTGTTATTTGATTTGCATTTTCCTGATGATTACTAATGTTGGACATTTTTCCATATATTTACTGGCCCGTTGTGTGTCTGTTTTTTTTTTTTTTAGAAATGACTCTTCAGATCTTTTGCCCATTTTTAATCTGATTATTTTTTCCTATTGCAATGTTTGAGCTCCTTATATATAATCTCTTGCCAGATGGATAGTTTGCAAATATTTTCTTCCATTTTGTGGGTTACTTCTTCACTTTGTTGGTTGTTTCCTCTGATATGCCGAAGCTTTTTAGCTTGATGTGATTCCATTTGTCCATTTTCACTTTGGTTGTCTGTGCTTTTGAAGTCTTAAGAAATCTTTGCCCAGACAAACAACCTGAAGTGTTTCTCCAATGTTTTCTTCTAGAAGTTTTATAGTTTCAGATCTTAGATTTATGTCACGTCTTTAATCTATTTCAGTTTGATTTCTTATATGGTAAGAGATAGAAATATAGTTTCATTTTTTGCATAAGGATATCCAGTTTCCTTAGCACCATTGTTTGAAGAGACTGTCCTTTCCTCAGTGTATGTTCTTGGCACCTTTGTTGAGAACGAATTCACTACAGGTAAGCTGGATTTATTTCAGGGTTTTCTATTCTCTTCCATTAGCCTATATGTATGGTTCTTATGCCAGTATCATGTTTTCTTGCTAACTATAGCTTTGTACTATAATTTGAAATCAGGTAATGTGATATCTTCAGCTTTGTCCTTTTTGCTCAGAATTGCTTGAGCTTTTCTGGATCTTTTGTGATTCAAATATCTCTGTTATTTTGATAGGTATTGCATTGATTCTGTAGATTTTAGGAGGGGTAATATTGACATTTTAACAATACTAATTCTTCCTATCCATCAATATGGGACATTTTTCAATTTCTTGTGCCCCTCCAATTTCTTTCATTAATATTTACAGTTTTAAATGTAGAGATGTTTAACATCTTTGGGTAAATTTAATTCTAGGAATTTTATTTGTAGAGATTGTAGATGGGATTGCCTTCCTAGTTTCTTTTTCAGATTGTTTGCTCTTGGCATATAAAAATGCTGCTGATTTTTGTACTTCAATTTTATATCAGCAATTTTACTGAATTTGTTTATCAGTTCTAATAGTTTTTTGGTAGACTCTTTAGGTTTTTCTAAGCATAAAATCATATTATCTGCCACCAAGGATAATTTCACTTTCCTTTCCAATTTGGACACCCTTCATTTCTCTCTCTGTCTCTCTCTCTCTCTCTCTGTGTGTGTGTGTGTGTGTGTGTGTGTGTGTGTGTGTGTGCCTGCGTGTGTGTGATTGCTCTGGCTAGGCTAGGACTTCCAGAATATTTTTGTTCTTACAATTAAAAAAACATTTTCCATAAAGACATCCTTTTGTCCTTATCCCATCCAGCAGCACCAACTAACAATATTAAATAATTTTCAAGTAAGCTGAGCCAATCAGACTGTCTTTCTGGGAAATTTGGAATTATGACTGGTAGTCTATAAATTAGTTTGGTTTTACTAGCATAATTGAGGCAATTTAACCTAGAAAATATGTGCCATGAACATGAAGCAACCAAGAAAAGCAGTTTGTATAAAGGAGAACATAGCACAGATTTAGAGATAAGCATAGAAGAGAAGAATAAAGATTTAGGATTGCCTGGGCTTTTTGTGGCTTTTCTAATTTCAGTTCTGAAGAGGTCCTAGATATCTTCCAAAGATATCCCAATAGCCAACCAATAAGTGATATTACATATAGTTTCCTACGTATTATGCCATCTTTACAAAGGAATTGTCTTCTAATATACCTGTGAAATTTCTTTATAATTCCCATAGATAATAGTAGAAAATCTGTAAGAAATGTTTGTTAAATTAATACACGAGAGAGAATCAGAAAGAGGGAAAGAGAGAGAAGGAAAGAAGGGAGTAAAGAACTGAGAAGAGTGCTACCAACTAGGCTAAGACTATGGAATAAGAAAGAGTTTAGAGACTCCAAAAGACCCTGTACTCAACAGTCCATTCTGATGAGCCAGCATCTAATAATCAAAGCTGACTCTCCAGATTCCACATAGGAGGTAGCAACTTAATCTTAATCCCCTGTATATTCATAAAAGGGGTGAGAGTAAGTTGAAAGTATTGAATATCTTCTTCCCCTTGCCAGCATCGACCCAAGGACGAAGTGGTTCTGAGCCAGCAGGGAGAGCTGGAGTGCAGCCCACAGCAAAGAGCTGTGGAAGCCAGAGAAAGGCAAACCAAGGTAGATCTGTATTTCCAGCTAGGTTAAAGAACTCTTTATTCCATAATTAGAACCAGAACTTTACCAATTTAATAGACTTTTTTTTCTCTCTTTCTCTTCTACTTTTCCTCCAACAAAGATCGAGTCAAAGAAACATCAAACAAGCTTACTGCAGATAACTCAAATAAATAAACTCTTCTTCTTTCGAGAACAGCATCTTTTGTTGCCTGTCAGAAAATAGCTCTCAAGACAGGGTGTACAAATTGGCCTTTGGAAGCTCTGTGCTCTCTCTGGAGCTCACCTTTATTTCTGAATGTTTAGTCTAGCATTTGTGACAAGCTGTGTCTTGCAAAAGGAATCTAGATATACTTCTGCCCTGAAAATGGGAAATAGGAACTGTTGATATCATAAACTCTTTGCAAGACAGGACTAAAAATGCATAATTCTTTTTTTATGCTTAGCACAAGCTGCAAAAGACCATTTCAAAGAATCTACAAAAAGAGTTTCAAAATCCAATGATATTCTACTGAAATTAATGTCCAATGTGTAAAAATGATCTTACAATCCACCTCTTAATATACTGTTTTGACACAATTTAGCAAAGCTACTCTCTGTTCTTCCCTTCTTGTCTTCACTTCTTGTCTTGACACAGACACACACACACACACACACACACACACACACACACACGAGAATTCATGCCCACTGATAACCAAACTGAAGAAAACTGGGTGTTTGCAGTTTGCATAAAATTGTTGTTTCATATCAGTGTCCCTCATTTCATCTAAACAAGCTGAAAGGATGCAAACCTATTAAATGTGTATGTAACCAAAAATTCTAATGAGATATATTAGACTTTGAATAACACAAAAGATGGCTGAAAACATTGACTCAGAAGCCAGACAGATCACCTGTATTCAATTTGAGTGAAGCTTTGTCTCTGCCACTAATAGGATTTGAAATGTCAGATGGGACACTTCACTTTACTCCAGTTTTCTGATCTGTTTCATTTGTTAATATGTACAACTACTTAGAATAGTTCCTGACACTGTTTGTCTTTTAAGTATGTTGAGTAATTTGATATTATAAATATTAGTTATTATTATTGACTAAGACGAAAGAAATAAACTACATCCATTCCTTTCAATCTTCTCATGATTGTCTTTTGGTAGCTCAAATCACAACTTTCAGAATTTTTAAAAAAAATTTTAAAAGTTCTGTTTCTTGTAATATTGTAGTAACTATTATTGGAGATACATAGCATACAATGAAACTACTATACCGTTTTGAGCTAGAAAGTTTAAAAAATAAAATAAAATCTACTTTTTCAAGTCATATGGGAGCCTAGCGTGGTGGACATTTTGGGAGGGCATGAGACAGAGGCCAATTTAAATGCCTTGTCATGGTCCAAGCTAAGATGACAAAGCTGAATCAGTGTTTCTCAAAGTGAGGGATCCATACCACTGGTGAGGCATGGAATGAGTTGCAGGGTGCAAAGTAAGTTAAAATTAGCACCGTTCACATCATGAGGTTCTTTTATCAGTTCTATTTCTGTCTTGATTACATGGAAGAGAGGGTCACAGTTTGATCATGGCTGTTAACACCTCTCTAAAATTTGCTAATCCCCATCTCAGCAGTTAGAGGTGACCTCCAGATAATGGCTTTCGGGTAGAATTAAACAACTCCTTTTGTTTTTTTATTGTAATTGCTTTAAGTTTATCTTCTATTTCTGTCCTGAGGTAGTTTTTTATTCCTGATTATTTCTTTCAAAATAAATGCATTTACGTTTGTGATTTTAGATAAATATGTTAGCTGAATAATTTAGATGTAACATGGGAACAGACTATAAAAAATATGATAGGCAGTATCCTAAACCAGCTGTGCACTGGACAGCAGAGATTAGAAATAGATTAGAGAAATGTTTAGATAGTAGAATAAGCAGACATTGGTGACTGGTTTTGAAAGGAAATAGCTGCAGATGGTCAAGTAGGCAAATGATTATAAGCCTCAACTAAACCAATAGGTGATGCAGGTATCTGAAGAGTTATCTACCTGATTAGCTCTGGCATTGCCTGCAGGTGGGAAGTCCATTAGAGAAATAACTAATGAAGCTCAACTACATTCCTTATTCTGTTTCTTGCCAAATGTGATCTCTGCACAATTCTATGTTTTCTTGGCAGTTTTTTGGGGAGTTCCTCAAATCAATGCTCTTCTCAAGGGTTTAAATAGTCATCATTAATGGTCCTTATTCAAAATCATGTTGTCAGATTATTATTTTATTTTTCTTTAAGTTCTAAGATATATGTGCAGAACATGCAAGTTTGTTATGTAGGTATACACGTGCCATGGTGGTTTGCTGCACCCATCAACCCATCATCTACATTAGGTATTTCTCCTAAGCTATCCCTCCCCTTGTCTCCCACCCACCGACAGGCCCCAGTATGTGATGTTCCCCTCCCTGTGCCCATGTGTTCTCATTGTTCAGCTCTCACTTATGAGTGAGAACATGTGGTGTTTGGTTTTCTGTTCTTGTGTCAGTTTGTTGAAAATGACGATTTCCAGCTTCATGTATGTGCCTGCAAAGGACATGAACTCATTGTTTTTTATGGCTGCATAGTACTTCATAATGTGTATGTGCCACATTTTCTTTATCCAGTCTATCATTGATGGGCATTTGGGTTGATTCCAAGTCTTTGCTATTGGAAATAATGCTGCAAAAAACATACATGTGCATTTGTCTTTACAGTAGAATGATTTATAATCTTTTTGGTATATACCCAGTAATGGGATTTCTGGGTCAAATGATATTTCTGGTTCTAGATTATTGAGGAACTGCCACACTGTCTTCCACAATGGTTGAACTAACTTACACTCTCACTAACAGTGTAAAATTGTTCCTGTTTCTCCACATCCTCTCCAGCATCTATCGTTTCCTGACTTTTTAATGATCACCATTCCAATTGGCATTAGATTGTATCTCATTGTGGTTTTGATCTGCATTTCTCTAATGACCAGTGATGATGAGCTTTTTTTCATATGTTTGTTGGCTCCATAAATGTCTTCTTTTGAGAAGTATCTGTTCATATACTTTGCCCACTTTTTGATGGCATTGTTTGCTTTCTTCTTATAAATTTATTTACCCTCTAAGTAGATTCTGGATATTAGCCCTTTGTCGGATGAACGGATTGCAAGAATTTTCTTCCCTTCTGTAGGTTGCTGATAGTTTCTTTTGCTGTGCAGAAGCTCTTAAGTTTAATTAGATTCCATTTGTCTATTTTGGCTTCTGTTGCCATTGCTTTTGGTGTTATAGTCATGAAGTCTTTGCCCATGCCTATGTCCTGAATGGTATTGCCTAGATTTTCTTTTAGGGTTTTTATGGTTTTAGGTCTTACACTTACTTCATTAATCCATATTGAGTTAATTTTTGAATAAGGTGTAAAGAAGGGGTCCAGTTTCAGTTTTCTGCACATGGCTAGCCAGTTTTTCCAACACCATTTATTAAATAGGAAATCCTTTCCCCATTGCTTGTTTTTGTCAGGTTTGTCAAAGATCAGATGGCCGTAGATGCGTGGCATTATTTCTGAGGCCTCTGTTCTGTTCTATTAGTCTATATATTGGTTTTGGATTGAATATTTAGAAAACCCCATCGTCTCAACCCAAAATCTCCTTAAGTTGATAAGCAACACCAGCAAAGTCTAAGGATACGAAATCAATGTGCAAAAATCACAAGCGTACCTATACACCAATAATAGACAAACAGAACCAAATCATGAGTGAACTTCCATTTACAATTTATACAAAGAGAATAAAATACCAAATTAGAAAAAAAAAGAAAAACTGGTTTAAATTTCATCTGAAACGAAAAATGAGCCCATAGAGGCAAGACAGTCCTAAGCAAAAGAACAAAGCTGGAGGCATCATGCTACCTGTCTTCAAACTCTACTACAAGGCTACAGTAGCCAAAACAGCATGATATTGTCAGATTATTTAACTAGGGTATTGTAAAATTATAGAAGGTCTCTAATGAGCTTAAAAAAAAAATCAAAGGCACCTGATATTTAATCACCCAAAAGTACAACTTTTGGTCCAATAAAACGTTATCATTATACCTGGCAGAGAATTTCTGTTGTTTTTCCTGTCTCTTCATTGCTGGAGTAGGCTGGTTCATTTTTAGCAATTATCAGACTTGATGAGCAATGTCATTTACAAACAGTGATGACTTAGGACTAAGAGGGATATATAAAACAAAACACAATCCTTGTGGGTTTTAATTTTCACAGGAAAATATTATTTGTTATTTGTTTCATATCTATGACAGAGTCGTTGGGAATGTCCAACAAAATTACATGGAAAAAATATTCCCCAGTAATTTTGGTGAAAATAAACCAAAAGGATTTTCTGTCACTCAGTGTTTAATCTGTAAGGTTTCAGGGTCATAAGAAATCATACTAATTTATAGCGAAGCCCACATCACCAATTGAAATGTCTTCTTCTTGGAAAATCCTTTTTTTTTGATCCTCAAGATGGTGAATTAAACCTTCCTTTTCACTCGTAGTCATCTGCATATGTCTGTAGAGTGAAGCTCAGTTCAGGCACTATTCACACATGGGGCTGGATAACTATTTGTTGTGGTGGGCTGTCCTGTAGACTGTAGGGCCTTTAGCAGCACTGCTGTCTTTTACCTACTCAGTGCTGGTAACACGCCTCAGGTCTGACAATAAAACATGTCTCTAGACACTACTAAATGTACCCAGGTAGAGCCAAATAGTCCCTGGTTGAGATCTACTACTATTGAGTTATGTGACACTTCCCTCACTGCAGTGAAGTTTGCTTTTATGTCTGTGTCTTTTACTAGATTCAAATAAAGTATATGGTACGGAGCCCTATGCATAGTTGTTGCTCTTTTTTTGGGGGGGGATTTTTCTAGATGACACATACTATACAGATAAGCACTGTGTCCTATTCATCTCCTCCCTACATTTCAATAATTCAGAGAAGGGTTGGCATATATGTCCTAAAAGTTTTTTTTCATGGACCAAATGATAAATGGTCCTTTTAAAGGCATCATCTAAGTAATGTTCAAGTCTGCATTTCCTGTAACAAATGCAAGACAGGAAGTGTAGGGGATTCTCAATGAAGGTGTGCAGAGGATGAATGGATAGAAGGAAGAATTGAGAAAGGCAGCTTCACATTCACATGGCTAAACGTCTTCACGTGGGTGCATCTCTAATCTTCCCCTGGAGTTACTATGACTACAAACAACGCAGCTGCCAACTTGCTGCCTGAAACGGTAAACAAGATTCCAGGTGAGGAAGTGTCCTTGGCAGGGACCCAGCAGACCAGCAGCAGTTCACAGGAGGAAATCTGCACAGAACTAAGCAAAAATCAGATTCATCCTAGCTGAACTAATCAGTGACTAGAAAAAATTTTAAAAAAATCATTGCAAGTCACCATGCTTTGGCAGGGCAGGGATAGGAATGACTAAAATCAGTCAATTTAACACCAGAAAGTTTCACAGAGGAAGTTATCAGAGCCAGAACAGGTATTCACAGAGCCATTGCTTCTAGAAAGCCCTAGAACAGTCTTCTCTGTTGGATCCGAGGCAGAACATTTTAGCTCTAACGCCTATGTTGAGAGAGATGAATATATGTGACACCACAGAGGTGTTCCTTTTTCTTCCTCTCTTGTAGAGAAATTCTGACACTTCTGAAATGGAGTGAGATTCGGCAGGGAGCTTTATAAACCTCAGGAGCTTTGATGATCTGCATTGAAGAGAAGGAGTCAGAATTTCCCGAAGAGGCTCTTCTACCACCGACTACTCAGCCTCAAGTTGATTTGGGACTGAGAGAGATTCTTTCACATCTCTGTTCAAGAAACTTTTAATGTGGAGACTTCTTTCTTCTCTACCAAGCTAAATCATACTCGAAATTTAAGGTATCTCTTAAACCAAATACTCTAAGACTCATCTCCTATACTCACAACAACTCTATCATCTACCAAATTTCTTTCTTTTAATGATTTTATTTGTCGTTACATTTGTTGCTTTCATTCAATTTAAATTTCTGAAGACAAAAATAGAGTCATCATTATCATTATCATCACCATCAACATCAAATAGGAGGAGAAGGAGAAAAACTAAACTACATGATTTGGTAAACATTACTATAACCCAGTCAATGTGCTTAGCATTTTAAAAAAATCATATTTAATTATCAGCACAAAAGTATGAATTAGATCCAAGTATGTATTCTTTTTTCTTTGTTATCTCCTATGGGCTCTGGCATGGTGGTGATCACTGTATACTCTTGCACTGAACTTATATAAAAGAAAATGGAAGAAAAGGGGTCAAGAGCAGGCTAAGGATCATAGATTGTTTTCTAATCAACACTGCACCTGAATTTGAATTTCAGTTTTTTAAACCTATTTGGGAAATAACTTAATTATCTGAGTCTGTGTTTTCTATATGAAATATTATTGATCACAACATTTCTCAAACAGAATGACTGAGAGAATGACGTATGTGGTAAGCATTTAGTTTTCTTTATAATTAATAGGTACTTTTTTCCTCTAAGATGGAGTCTCGCTCTGTAGCCCAGCCAGAGTGCAGTGGCGCAATCCCAGCTCACTGCAACCTCTGCCTCCTGTGTTCAAGAGATGCTCCTGCCTCAGCCTCCATGAGTAGCTGGGACTATAGGGACATGCCAACATGCCCAGCTAATTTATGTTACACATATTTTTCAATAGTAAATACCATAAAGTAAAGAAATAAATTTAGAAGGTGTCCAGATCAGAACCTGATAATAACCTCCCTGACCATAATCTCCGACTCTATTGGTTATGAAGCTAAACTTATTGCCTCTACTTGAAAAATAACAACAATAACAAAAAAAATCTTAAATTATAGTTTTTAAGTCTGATTATTCCAAAACATTCTTATGTTCTCCTGCCCATTTTCCCAAATCCATAACTTGCACATCATATTCAGCTTATTTGGAAAGATAGCATGATGCTAATTAGCTAACACTCAGGAAGTTTATTAGATATCCTCACCTTGAAAGTCTTGCCATCTCAGGCCAATTCAGAGGCAGTAACTCAGACTTCTCTATGTGGCCAAGATGAAGAATCTCATGAATACTTTAGATAGTCTTGAGGAATATTTATTTTAAAATGCCATATGATATCTTCTTTACTAAACCTCTGAGAATAAAATTTTAAGCGAACTTGTTTTGATGATTTAGATAATTACAATTCTATTTTCTTAATACTTTAAAGTCTAATGAGATACTTTTGATGAGTTTTAATAGCTCCAAGTCCTAGATACATATTAATCTTGCCAAGCAAGTATTAGATGATATTGTAACCATCAATAAAACGCCATCACACATTTTATTTTGTTTTCCAGCAATATTGCTTTATGAAGTTCTATGAGGAATTGTTATTTTTTCTATGAATTATTTTCCAAAAGAGTTTGAGAATATTTTCACAATAGTTTATAGTAATAAAAGAATAAGCCCCATTAGCATAATATCTGTGTATAACTAAAAGCTGTTCTACTTCTAGACACTAGTTCATCTGCTTTAAGTAAGTAGATTTTTAACATTGTCAAGGAAAATATATGAGTTTACTGTGGTTTGGGTATGATTTGTTTGCCTCCACCAAAACTCATATTGAAATTTGATCCCCATGCAGTGACATTGAGAGGGGAGACCTACTAGGAGGTAACTGGTTAGGGGTACAGATACCTCTGAAGGACTTGATTCTGTTCTAATAGTAATTAGTCAGTTCTCCCTCCTGTGAAGCTGGATTGTTCTTGGGGAAATGGATTCATTTCCACCAGAATGAGTTTGTCATAAAGCCAGGACACCACTTATGTTTTCCCATCTTTACATGAGTCCACTTCCTTCTTGTCCTTCCCTTCTCCACCATCTCCACTTTTAATACAGTTAGAAAGCCCTCGCTGGGAGCCAGGGTTAGGTCTTTGAACTTCTCAGCCTGAAGAACTGTGAGCTACTTGAAGTTCCTTTTTCGTTTAAATTACCCAGTCTCGGATGTTTTTATGGCAACACAAAGTGGACCAAGACAGTGTTTTACAAAAATACCCCAGTTCACATATACTACTTTGAGTATATTCTTTTTCTCCTTGAAGTTATGTAGAAATTGATTAAAAATTCATGAACACTTTCATATACATACTTATATAATAAACAGATAAATAAAGCCACTCATAAGTTTATTAATGTAAATTCTACAGGATAAAACTATGATTTTTTTATAATTATAATTTTCTTTAGTATAGTGATGTCTCATAAAGCCAATGTAAGCATGGAATGAAATAGCACCTTTAAATTGCTTAAAACTGGTGCATATTGAGTGCTAAATAAAGTTAGCAGTTGCTGTTATGATTTATATCAATTAATTAATTCAAAAATATTTGTTGGGTGCTTGCAATATGCAAAGCATTGTTACTAAAGCTAAAAACATGGTAGCCAATAGCCAAGCAAGATACTTTATCTGTAGAGTTTCAATTATCTTAAGAATAATATTAATAAATTAATAAGCACTAATAAATAGTATAGTAACAAATGTAATAAATAAATAAGAGACGATGTGTTAGGGGAAGATGGGCAAGGTGGTGGCTTATATTGGATTATAAGAAAAAGCCTGGTTGAAATATAATATTTGGGTACATGTGGGAACATTCACACTCTCTCCTGGAGAAGATCTGGAGGCAGATATTCTAGAAAAATAATACAGCAAGAAAAAATTTCCAAGATAAGAATTCACTTTTATTTTCCCAGAATCAATAGGAATGTCACTGTGCTTTGAAGAATAAACAAGGAAAAGAATGATGAAAGATTCGGGAAAATGAGCAGGGATCATACCAAGTAGGGAAGTGTAGTATAGGGTAGGTGTCATAAAATGCATTATGAAAAGATTTTGATGATATTTCAAAAGGGTAATAATGCTTCCTGATGATAATATGAAAAGATGGCTCTGGCTGCTGTAGGGAGAAAATGTAGGTTTGGAGTTGGGGGAAGAGTGAAAAGGAGGCAAGTTGGAGACAATTATACTACATTAAGGTTTAGGAAGGTGCTGAAGGAATCATAGATTGACGTTGTTTCCCAAGTTTTCAGTTGAACAATTTTAATATTGTGGCATTACTTAATGATATAGGGGAGGACAGAGAACAAAAAGATTTGGAAGGATGTGGGTACAGAATGAAAGCTTTCCTTTTGGCTCTGTCAATGCTCAGGTGGAATTATATGAAATCTAAGTAGAGATTTCAAGCAGGCATTTGAATTAATAAATCTGGAGATTAGCCAAGATATTGCAGACGGAGATGTAAATGTTGAGTCATCGTCATTGAGCTGGAAGGCAAGGGACTGACAGCTTAGATTTTAATGACAATGAATTTGATTCATTGTGATAATAATAAAAAAAATTATGGCTATCTTGAAGGCCAACATTTGTATCATCTCTTGCAGTCCCTGTGCACAAAACTGTATTTTTTGGTAGATTCCAGCTTATTACTAGATGGATTTCACTAGTTGATGGTTCATTCCTGGCCAGCATCTAACAAGATATTTTAACCAAATTCTCATTTCTCCAAGGCTTCAAAAATGACTTTGGATATCTGAGGTTGCTTATGGATACTTGAAATTGTTAAATGTCTTGCATTTCAATGAACTTACTCCTCTTTCAAAGATTTTTTCAACACTCATTCAAAGTCTACATTAACGACAACAACAAAAAAAAAACCCTAAATCCTCAAAATACTGTTTTTATTAAAATAGGCCTTCGTATACCATTTGCACTTAAATTGCTATGTGTGTCACATTATCAACATGAATACTTATTCATTCAACACACATACACCTGCCTCTCCCCTGCCAAACACACACCAGTAAAGATGGCTTTGCCTTAAGACCAGGAAAATCCTCATCTTTACATAGCTGTCCTTTCCACAGACTCTATATGATCTGTTGCATCTGGTTTTAGGGAGATATTAATTAATATAATAACCTTGAACCTGTTTCCAGAGATTATCATTCAGTATCCAACGTATTCCTAATAATAGTGGTGTTCCAGCATCACACTTTGAGAAACACTGTATTATTCTCACAGGAAGACCATCACACTGAATTTTTTCTTATATTTCCAAAAATTAGATTATTAAGACATTTTCACCTATTGGAAGGTTCTTGGACCTTATCAAATATAGGAACCTATGCAACACTGTCCAGATCTTGCTTTAAGAAAGCACTTATTCCTCAGCTGCTGGGAATGCTGCCAACAGACAGACCTCAGTTGTCAAGCATCTTGGAGAATTGCCTCAGATAAAGACAGTTGTCTTGCCAAGATCACATCCTCTCCTCTGGAGGCAGCCTGCCTCAGATAACTTTTTCATGGAGGAGCATAAAAAGCACTTTAACCTAGTGTGGGACAATGTTGAAGACAGCACTCACACACACACACACACAAAATAAATAAATAAATGAAAATAAGAAGAAGAAGAAAAAGGAAAAGAAAAAGGCTTACACACCAATCTCCATCTCAATATTTATTTCTGGGAACCTAAATTAAGCAGAAGCTATCTGAAAAACAAGCATTATTCATTTTTGTTGAAGACAGTTCATTGACTAAAATATCTAAAAGAAGAGAAAGGGTGTGAGCTCCAACTATGTCCTGCAAAAAGTAGCATGTTTAAGATGCAGGAGTTAAATTCTACATGCCACTCCACAGCAAGATGAATTCTAGAAGTGAGAGAGAACTCTTGGAGCTCAAGAATTTGTTATGCAGCAGAACTTGATGAGAGCATGAACATATTCAGTAGATACTGAGGGGTCTGAAACTTCCTGATGTCAAGCTGGAGATGTAAATTTAGTTTGTGGTGATTTTCTTCCTCCCACTTCACGCATAGGTGGACTGGATAGATTTAAGATTATAGGAGCAGACAAACGTGGCAGCTATAAAATTTGCCAGGGTTGGTGGTTTATAGCAATGTCAGAATTAGAGGTAGGTAGTGATTACTTACACCAATATCAGGGAAATAATTGCAATATATACAGAATATATCTATACCTCTACCCCTCTATTCTGATGCTTGACATCCCTTTATTTGAAATTTACTTTAAGACACAAAGAAGATATATAAGTTTAAACTCATTAGAAATCAATTGTTAAACAGAGTGAACACATTGCATTGTTAGGCAAAGTAGGGGATACTGCAATATAAGCTATTGCCTGATCATGGTGAAGATTGTTCCAAATCTTAGATGTATCCAAATGTTTATGCTTCAAAAAGATTCCATACACATGTGGCTTGCCTCTTCCACACCTTCTCCAGCCATCATGGAGAATGGATGCAATTTCCTTCATTCAACTTCTTGGTTTGCTGTCTAATAAAAAAAATGTAGCAAATAGAGCTAAATAACTGTAATAGATGGTAGGAAGTAATAGACATTGTAAAGGAGCAACAGAGAACTCAGTGAGGAATGATTCTTTTACCTGGGAAAAATCAATGCAAACATTATGAAGGAGTAGCTTTTGACCCAGTTTTTGATGGATAGGCAATAATTATACATGCAAAACTATACCAAGATTTTTATCTGCTTTCTAGAGAAGACGCAACAAGCTATAATTTTACATACTCTTTGTGTTTGCCCAATATTTCAGGTATATTATTTGATGCTACGAATGCTTCCAAGAACTAATTTCGTAAGATTCTTGTCTTCATGGTGCTTATATCATGGTGTAATGTAATACCAAACAAATTACTAAAGAATAATCAATAATTTAAAAACAATGTGGATATAAATTATGTCATCTATTTCTGAAGATTGATGTCATTAAAATGGGTTATTTTCGTGTTGGTCATCATTCAATATTTGCATATATAATTAGATTTCTTGAGAATAAGGAGACAGATTTGTGTTCAGTACTCTCTGTTCTACTCTGTGAAAGAGAAGGTGGAAAACAGAACTGGATAGAGGTAGAAGATGAGCTGCACTGCAGCCTCAATGAAGGATTTAGCCATCAGCACAGGAAAGTCTGCACTTTGGGTGTCACTTTTGAGTTGTCCCATTCATGTAGATGCTTAGGGGCTAGGATTTGGAAGCCTATATTGGACCATCTTTGAGTTTGTATTGCTACCTAGCATTGGGCAAGGAAACCGATTTCAGCTTTGGGAAATTCTGGAAAACGCCCCAACCCTGAGCTGTCTCTGCAGGCAAAACTTGCAGCAGTTGGAGGAATGAATGCCCTAGTTTTGAAGGGGACAATAAGGTAATACTCAACAGCCTCCAGTGGAGTTTCCAATGCTATTGCCTTTCCTGTTGCCAAAAGTATTGCTTCTAATTATGCCCAAGATGTTTCCTTAAAGTATAACTCTAGAAGAAGAGTTCTTTTCTTCATCATTTCCTGATTGGGGAAATTTATGGCCGTTATGGAATGAATTGTGTTCCCCCAAAATTCGTATGTCAAAACTCTAATTCCCAATGTGACTGTATATTTGGAAGTTGAGGTCAGAGGTCAAGTTAGTTAAGACCCTAAGCTAATATGTCTGGTATCCTTACAAGAAGAGGAAAAGGTATCAGGGAAGCACAGAGAAAAGACTATACACATTTTAGATAATGTCTTGCTATGCTGCTCAGGCTGGAGTGCATTGGCTATTCACAGGCATGATCATAGCCCACTGCAGATTCAAACTCCTGGGTTCAAGCCTGCTCCAAAATAGCTGGAACCATAAGTATACACCACGGTGCATGACTGAAAGTCTTTATGTAATGAAGATTTAAAAGGTTTGATTCTAAAATAAAACATGATGTGGTTTATATAGTTATTATATCGAAATTAATGTTTCTACTTCTACACAATCCAAATATATACTTTTTCATTAATGTATTATCAAAGTATATGTGTGTTTATAATTCACAGACATATATTCATATATAAATATGTATATATAACACATTTATACATGCACACAGAGATATGGCATTGTAATTTAGCTCAGAGCAAAATTAATGCTAATTTTTATTCAATATGCATTTTTCAAAATACATTATGTCTACTGATAATACAAATTTGAATGAAGTATAAGCACCAGGCTCAGATATCTATGATCTATCTGAAGAAAGAGAATCCTTAAATTTCCAACAGTGAGAATGCTGGAGTCCTCCTATCTGGTCTCTATGCAACTAGTCTTGGTTGCTCGGAGACTACCTTCTGCCTAGAAGCCAGACAATTCTTCCAAAATGCTAATCAGTGCACCTTAGTTTCTTGCTTAAACACAGTCCTATTGCCTTCAGCAGGATGGTCAACAGCGATGTGCAAAGACTGTCCTGAGCTATCTCATGCTTATGTCTCAAGCTCCATTTTGTACATCTTGATAGCTCAAGTCTCTACCCCTGCTGAAATATTTGTGATTCTTTTTTTATTATTATTTCGTTGTTGTTGTTGTTGTTGTTGTTGTTGTTGTTGTTGAGACAGAGTCTTGCTCTGTCTTCTAGGCTGGAGTACAATGGCACGATCTCGGCTCACTGTAACATCTGCCTCTTGGATTTGAACATTCTCCGGCCTCAGCCTCCCACGTAGATGGGACTACAGGTGCATACCACCATGCCCAGCCAATTTTTGTATTTTAGTTGAGACGAGGTTTCATCATGTTGGCCAGGCTGGTCTCAAACTCCTGACCTCAAGTGATCCACCCGCCTCAGCCTCCCAAAGTGCTGTGATTACAGTCATGAGCCACAGCTCCTGGCCTACTTGTGATTCTTATACAAACACATGTTGTTTCATTTATTTGTGCCTAGGTAGAGCTGCTCCCTCTCACTTCCCATTGGGTAAACTCTTACTCTGATCTGTCCTGCATAGGAATGGCCATGCAACCATTATACAAATGGTTCTGCTCTTAGAGCCCCCTGTTATGACACTTTGTGGTCTCCGTTATGCCTTCATCCCCCCACTGCCCTGCAAGGCTTCTGTTTGCTTGTCTTTTTCCTCCTGACTCTTCTGGCACCGTAGAAACCATGAAGAGACCTTAATATTCCTGTCCTCAAGAGATTCAGGGCACTTTGCATGCAGCAGGTTCAAAATGCAGGATATTTGATGTAAACTGAAGGAGGAATAGTAAAGTACATATGTATTTTACTGGGGGTGAAAAAACAGTGTTTTGAGGGATAGTCCATTCCTATTATTTTCAAAAACGTAACTACTAAATTCAAAATAAATAATTTGTTTGTGCTTTAAAAAAGGACATCCACTTTCTTCAGACGTTCACATTGAACACTATGCTGAGATTCGGGAAAGGTTTAAGCAGTTTCATAGTCACTAGGGGTCACTCTTATAATTTTAAATCTTGCAAACCTGTGTAGGCTATTTTCCTTAGAAAGATTTAATTTCAATGATCCCCTGGCCCTGACTCATACATAGAAATATTCCAGTAACCATACCTGATGGGCGTGTCTGTCATTTAAATTACCTAAAAGCTTTGTTTACTTTTTTAGTTATTACCTATCATCAGAATGGTGTTGTTGTATGTGTTTAAGAGGAGCAGCAAGATAAAGTGAAAACCTGATAGTCAAAGGACTTAATAATGAAAATCTTCATAATATTTCATCAGTTATATTCTCACTAGAAAATTTCACCTTAGTATTTTTACATCAATGGTCACAGACTTTTCAGAAGGTTATGGAGAGCCTTGCTCTTGTAACATGTGGATGAGCTTCCTGTGGATGCACCGCTAAATTACCTGCAGAAATGCAGAAACACTTGGCTTTTCTAACCACTGAGTGTCATCTCAGCAGGATTCTTAGTCACAAATATGCTGAAAGAAAACCAACAGACATTTGCAAATGACAGGGGAGCAGCAAAAAAGAGAAATAAATCTCTTTTTAACTGTTCTGTGATCATCTTTATTCTCCTACCCACTCCCAGTCCTTCCAAGTAATTAATACACAGCAATCAATCATGGCTCTTCAGGCAGGCACCAGTTCCGGTGTATGGCGTTTGATTCACATCTCCCAGGAGCAAGAATTAAGTAGTTAGGAAAAGATAGGACAGAAGGGAAGTGGGGTAGAATAGGTAGAAAGCTCAGGACAAAAAATTTACCCCTTTACCTGGCATTTGTAGCCAGATGACCAGGTGCCTGGGGAGTGTTCTCAGTAGAAAGGTTTGGATGAAGAAGGAAGAATTTGCCTTTAAGAAATACATTTGAGGATATAGGAAGATTGAGAAAAATGACCATAGGCTTTAAAGACAGGCTATTGAGTTGGAACTCTATCTCAGCTACTCAAAAGCAGTATAGCCATGAGAAATTTGTAAGCTTAAATTTTTCCACTTTTGTAATGGGAGCATGATAAGGACAAAATACACACATACATATCTGTACATATAGACACAAGTATATACATGTGTGTATATGTGTGAATATGTATGTGTGTGTGTGTGTGTGTGTGATCTCCAAGTCTAATTCCTGACCAAAAATGTTGATAATCAAAAAGGCTTCCTTTCCTTTTCTGCTCTCTGAGGAAAGCATATATCTCTCTAGTAAAAAGTCAGCAAATATTGACCTAACATACAAATAGAGGACAAGAATGGATATTTGAAAATTGGACCTATTCCAGAGTGTTTAGTTGCCATAATACTATGGAAAAACCTAATTTCCACACATTCAATCCCTTTGAAAGGCATCATAAACCATTTATTGATTTTTAAAAAGAGAAATAAGAAGAAAAATATTCCAATTGAATATGAAGTCAGGCCATCTAATTTCAGTTACAGTCTTGAGCAATGGGTCTGCCAGACCCTCTAGGTGGGCTCCGCTGTACTGAACATAAAAAACAAAAAGGAAAACTCACAAATTGGAAGCTCCTCAATTCAAAGATAGGGGAAAACCTGAAGATCTGAAGCCTGAAGAAGAGATGATTATTGCGTGCCCTAAAACTGGTCTCTGCTGGCTCTGAGTGCCTCATGCTAGAGTTAACTTTGTATCCAGCCACATGTGTCCCATAGCCTCCAACTACAGACACTAGGAGGAACATTGTAATGAAAGTCACAAAGCACAGATAGGGCTAAAGATTTTAGTGGCCAATATAGAAAGTGAAGCTCCATGAGCAGCTTCAGAGAGAAATTCAGAGAATTGTGCTTATTGTACTTCTAAGGCATTTGCTTAAGAAGCTTTTAAAAACACTAGTGCTCTTAATCTTTATGATCCAAAAAGCTAAACTTTCTATCTGGAAAATACATCTCTTATGTATCTTTCTACAATCTTAAGGATTTTGAACAAACGATGCTGCCATTTCTGAAATGGATATCACAGTGCTTCTGTGGATAGTGAGGCATAGAGCTCTGTGATGGACATGACTTTGCAGTACAGGGATCTGATATTGTCTACATCGTTCACTTCTAAGATGACTTTCCTATTGTCTAAAATTGGATAATAGCACCTCCTTCTCAGACATTTGGTAGAGATTAAAAAGCAAACCAAAATGAAAATGCATTTAGATGTTAGTACAATGCCTAAAATATTGGAATCACTAAATAAATAGCAGCTACTATTATTAATAGTATAACAATCAATATTATAAAATAAACAATTTTTTTTCTGCTGTTGTTAGTTTCATGAGGGATTGCAGAGATTTATCTATCTACGCTACTTGCAATTCTAGTAGCTACCATTGTCAGCAGGGCAAGGGTCGTACCATGCCTGGCCTCACTTTCCTTTGTACTATTTGAAAGTATTTGCAAAAAAAGAGTTATAAATCAATTATTTTTAGTCCACAAGTAGGATATAAACATGGGGCTGCCTGCATTTCAACATAGCTGTTGTCTCTAGAAACAGAAGAAGAGACAAGCTGATCTGCAAGATTCTTTAGAAGCTAGAGGTCTTAACTTCCCAGCCATTTGAATTTTCTCAAATGATGCATACTCTGCATGATGCTCTTGGCTGAGCGGATGGACTGTCGCGAGTTGTTGCCAAAAAAGGAAGTGTCTTTCCATAAAGTGAGAACAAAAGCACAAACAGACCAATTTCCTTATTCCTAATTTTCACTCTTGAAATGATGCAAAACTGACCTCATGAATAAACTGAGTTGCATATTTATCATTTGAAAATAATTTGAAATGGTCTATAATTCCCTTCAAATATCCACATCATATCTCAGTTCCTGGTTTATTTTTATATAATGATATATCTTCACATGTGTCTACATATCTCCTAATAACCCTGGTTAAAATATAATTTCCTCAAAGAGAAGACAAGTATATTTTTTGTTGAAAACATCTTGATGGAAATTATCACCACAATATCTTGGGGCAAAACCCCATCCCAATGAAGCAGAAAAATTTATGACAGGGTAAGAAGTTTTTGAAAGGAAAATGTGAGCACCAACAATTGACTTTTCCCAAGTCATTAATCCGTTAAGCTATTCATCTGTGCTTTTTGTTCATTGATTATAGCAGAGGACCCATTATTGACCATACTCCATGTTAGATATACGTGTAGGGGCACAATGTGCGTAGGATGTAGTCCATGAATGTAATACATTCCCATTTCACAGGAGGAGATATACTTGCTCTCAGGCAGCTGTTTGCAGTTCTGAGGAATACTTTAAGAGATGCCCGCAGCAAGTACACAAGAGGAGCCCAAAAGATGAGCATAATCCCCTGTTTGTTACCAGTAAGGTATAAAATTTTAAAAATAGGTGATATTTTAGTTAAATCTTCCAATAGGTATAGTTACTCATCAGAAAAAAAAAAAATTTGCACTGAGCTGATCTTGGCTGTAGTTTTATTAAATATTATATGATCAGAATAATGAAATCCACTTTAATCAATTTTTATGGGCAGTTTTTGTCTTCTTACTATTCTGATACATTTGGAAATAAATCAGAATAATGTAATTATAGAAATCAAATGAAAGACATGATATTGGTAAAGTTAAAACATAATCACTAACATTATTGAGGAGCTTACTATGTACTGAGCATGACATCAAATGTTCTACATACAAGCATCTCATTAAGCTGGTCCAAGATAATATGAGAGGCAATAGCAATTCCTATTTTATAAATGAGGAAATTAAATCTCGGAATGGTACTTTCCCAAAGTTACATCTGATTGAGACTCAAATCAGGACTTTCTGATTTTAAATGTATGTTCCTAACAGTTATGGCATACGACATTTCCCTGTTACCCAGTGCAGCATTACTCAGAGTATGAACCACTGTGCAGCAGTAGCAGCATTAGCTAGGAATATGTTAGAAGTGAAGAATCAAAGGTTCCACCCCAGATCTTCTGAAGAAGAATCTGGATTTAACCCAGATTCTAGGTCACTCATATGCATAATAATGTTTGTGAAACATTGGTTTAGTCTGTTCCTTACTAGTATAAACACAATACAAATTATTGTTTGTGTCCTGCTTAGAGAGTAAGAAAACTATTTTATGTGGCAGTTTCTTTCACTTGCTAACTTGCTAAGGAAGCCTGTCTCCCTGTAGCAGAAACAAGATGCCCTCCCTGTAGTGAGTATCCTTTCCTTTTGGCACATGGGACATGCATTCCACGGCGCTTTCATATGTCAGATCTTCACCTATGTGGGCCCAAAGGTGAATACATAGAAGCTCTTTTATTCTTCATGTTCATCTAATTGCCTCAATTTCTTTTACTTTAATGATGTCATGTGTACCCCTCATCTTTGTGGTTCCTCATTTATGGGCCAATTGTAACTCAATATTGTCCCTCTTAAATAAAAAATCCTATGCAATGAACCAACTAATGCAGATGTGTTCTCACTGAGGGCAAATATAGTTAAACAACCACTTTCTGTGAAGTGAATATAAAACTGACATCTACAGTATCTCATGAAGTCAGTGATCAGCTCAAATGCCAGATGCTATTCCCAGACACCAAACCAAATGATCTCCATGTTATCTCTATTTGTGGCCAGATTTGGGGAAAAAGACCCCATGCATATCCCTTCACATTTTGCCAGGGTGTAGGAAATCATGTATCTGAAACTCATTCTCTCTTGAAAACTCCAGTAATTTTCTTCTCTGAGAGCTTCAGACATTTGGACCTTCACTGAATAATTACAAATTTTCATTGTGAGTCATTTAGGCAGGACTAGCAGGATTCATAAATGTAGGAAAGATCTACCTTTCACATGTCCTTTAAAAAATGTTAGCTGAGCATCTAGGCCCTAGGGAACCAAGCATGAGTAAGTAAGAGGCCTTGCTTATGGGAGGTCACAAACTGGAGAAAAAGAAACAGGTAAGTAAGAAGATTATCACCATAAAAAGATTATGCACAGTTCTAAGGGGAATAAATGATGAATTGCCTAGGGGAGGAGAAAAGGCTTTCATAGAGAAATGGCATATGAATTGTCATATAATGATGATTTTGCTAGTCAAAGAAAACAGAAGCCATTCCAGGTAGAGGACCAGGTTGTGAATAGGCAGAGAAAAAATAACATTATGATAGAATATTTAGAGAATGATGAAGAGTCTAGTAAGTTGGATTTAGGAGAAGGGAGAGTAAAAGCTACAGACAATTTATTGCCAAGTAATATTGTAAGGAGTCCTTGTACAGTAGACCATGTATTGGGAATTGTATTCTTTACAGACAATGGAGTCATGAAAGCTTCTTTTTAAATAGAGGATATTACAATCCCATTTATGATTGGAAGTAAAACTCTGCTGGTAAGTTGGACAATAGATTTGAAAGGGAGAGAAACTGAAGGTTGAAAAGGGCTCACTGGAGGTTGGAACCGTAGCCCATAAAAGAGTTGTTGAAAGTGCTGTCTGATCAATGCTTGTAAAATGTATCATCCAGATATAAATGGCCAAAACACATTAACAATAAGAAAAGCTTTGCCAACACAGCTGTTTGACTCCTAAACAAAACAAATGCTTAAAGCTCCTAGAAATTATAATAGAATTAATTTCAGCTCCCCAACAGTAGGGGAAAATCTTCAAGCACATTTTCCGCTGAGCATTTCACTGGATGAACGAACCGGAAAGCCTGAGTACATATTGTTAATGAAATGTATAAATATTCTACTCATTCAGAAGAAATCTGTACTGTAAATCCAAGGATGGAAAAAAACAGCTTTGAGAATAAAAACTAAACGAGAGGAAAGTCAGATCATATTCAGAAAGAAATATAAACACATAAACCCCTGTGTATTATAACCAAGCAATCATTTAACCAGCAGGGACTGAAAGTTTATAAACCCAACAATCTCACTGGGGTTTTTGAGGATTCTAAATGCAATTCAAATTACTTTACAATTTTCTATATGTTTTCCCACCCAGTGTCTTATTTAATCCACACACCTCTAAAAGATTGCTGCTATTGTCCACATTTAACAGGATGAGAAAAATTTAGGTTCTGAAAAGTTGAATAACTTATTTAATTTTCAAGTCTCTGTGGTACAACAAAGACTGAAACAAAGGCTTCCCTTAGTGTAAACCACAGAAATTGTCAATTGTTAGGTTAAAATATTTAAATATTGGTAACATTGTATGGTTCAACCTAATAGATTCCAAGTACAGTGCTCTAAGATTATCAATCAACAACATGTAATTTTATACTGTTTCCACGACTGCAAAGGCAAATTAATTCAAAATGTCAAATGAAATGTCAAGTAAAATGGTTCTAGATCTCAGTTCAGCTGGACAGGAAACTGGTTCATATTTGTCACTGAAATGCATATTAAACTGAAAGAATAGATATTTACAAACCTTCCTTTCTCTTATTTTTCTGAGTCCCCATGAATATTCTCATTACTCATAGACTATCATCTCTACAATATTATAGTTTAAAGAATAATATGTTAAAATCATATTATGTGTGATAACATATTATACACATAACTATTTGTACATATAAAGCACATATAACTATTCTATGCTTAGTTTCAGTTCAAAATATCCTTTTTATTAACATGTAGCATTTTATGAGCTACATTTTACTTCCAGGTTTCTGGAAATTGAAAAAAAAAAAAGATGTTGAGTAATATAATTGTAAAGATGAGCTTGGGCCCTATAAATCATGATAGTTTATGAAAAAAAGTGATATAAGATCCCTTGCAGGGAGGACCTAATCAAGAGCTCTTTGAATCATGTCCTTCTGCTTATAAGGTGAAGGCCACAGATTTCTAAGGACCTTAACTTTGCTATTTGCTTCTAATTGAAAGAATATGCCTTCAACGAGTACAAAGAGTTCTCATTATCTGAACTTCCATCTCAGCCCTTGAGGAAGTTTGCTCCACTAGTGACCTTTAACTGGTTTGTTTCCTCAGCACATTTTCTAGTGGCTGCATATAGTGACCAAAGCTATCCACATGGGCCTGCAGTCTTTGCAAAGAACTTAAGTAGACCCAACCCAGTATCCACTGGATATGTGCACTTACAGCATCAACCAAAGATCAGTCAGATGCAAAAGGCAAAGCAACCCATCTTGAAAGAATTCTGAACATCAAGAGGCAGTATATTTATTTTGAACTGAAATACGGTACCAGAAATTAATAGGCCTTTGGTTTCCAAAAATTTCAAAGAGAAATGTCTCTTCCTCTTTTACCTGGCATCAGGTATTCTACACTGGTCTTATCCCCCAGACTAAAATCTGCACCAGTTCTATCATCTGTTCCTTATATGATATAATGGGAATTCTTTCAAACACCTGACATTTTCCTCTGATATCCCTATGTGATTTTAAACGTAGCAATCAGGAATGCCTTCCTTCTCACTTAAAATAATAACCAAACAATGTTTCTCTCCCACTTAAAAGCCAAAATTATTTTTGAGTCACCTTCAGAATAAAGGATGAAATCTTGCCTGTCACATTTAATGCCCATGATGTTATACGTGCCAATCTCTTCTCTGACTCACTCATAGCACCCCTTGACATTGCACCTCTGCAGAAAAGCCTTGTTTTCTTGCTTCTTCTGGCCTTTCCACAGGCTGTGTTTTTCCCTTTTCTCATAGAGAAGCCCTACAGAACTCAACTCAGGTCACCTCTTTGAATAAGTCTTTCTTTATTGAGGAGGGTCAGGTAGGGGCTGTTCCAATGTGTTTCACCCTCTCCACTCCTGCTACTTACCATACAGTAATGCATTTGGAAGTTTCTTTCTCTGTCTTCCTCCCAAATATGCACAGATGGATTATGACTCTGAGGGTGGGTGCTGTCTCTTCATCTCATGTTCCTTTTTTCCTATGTCATTCCTGATAGAACAAAAGCCTCAGTTAAGTAAATAACTTAAAACTAACACAACTTAGCAGTTGGGGAGTGACAAAGACTACATACATAGAGCAGACTTTAATGGGCTGTAGACTGTAAATACTTGGATCTTAAAATTGTTCTCCGATTGATTAACAATCCCAGTCTACTGGACCAACTCACTCACCAGGTT
>PVKP010030704.1:0-27685 GCA_004027715.1 Plecturocebus donacophilus
AAGTGAAGCAGTCAGGCCAGGCATGGTGTCTCACGGCTATAATCCCAGCACTTTGGAGGCCAAGGCAGGCAGATCACGAGATCAGGAGATAAAGACCATCTTGGCTAACATGGTGAAACCCCGTCCTACTAAAAACGCAAAAAATTAGCCAGGCATGGTGGCATGCACCTGTAGTCCCAGCTACTTGGGAGGCTGAGGCAGGAGAATCGCTTGAACCTGGGAGGCAGAGGTTGCAGTGAGCTGAGATTGCACCATTGCATTGCAGCCAGGGTGACAGCCCTAGAAGTGAAGGAATCAGGTTAGACTTTAAATAGAAGCTAGAACATTAACACATGCACAAATAATTACTATGGATTAGTTGGGCTGAATAGATGAAACCATATTCCAGGTAGACCAACACCAAGGACCAGGAAAAGAGAAAGAAGTGAGGACTGTGTTCAAAAATCCTGTTGGAGTGCACTGAGAAGACAGATTCCACGACTTATATTTACTCTTATTATGACATTCTGTATCCTGGCTTTTTGTTTGTTTTTGTTTTGAGACAGGGTAACATTATGTTGTCCAGGTTGGTTTCAAACTCCTGGGCTCAAGTAAGTAATCCTCCTGCCTTGGTCTTCCAAAATGCTGGGATTACGGGTGTGAATCATTACTCCTAACCTCATATGACTCTAACATCAGCAAAAATAAAATTGACACCATTTTGAAACATTCAAGTTTGGGGGCTTTCCCAAGCATTGTATTTAGGCTGAACTAAATTCTGTATTCTACTCTTTAAGCCACAACTCCCAGATCTCATTTTGTAAAGGATGAAACTACTACTGTTCATAAAAGTTAATTAATGTCTAAATAGAGGTTGCTGAGAAGATTCCTATGTCAGTTTGTCTGTCCTTTTTATTACATTGTTATATACAAAATGGTTGACAACATGATTGAGCACAAGCCAGGCAAAAACAATAAATATTTGTTGAATGGGTGAGTAAGTTATGTGATTTTACAGTGTTTACATGAGGAAGTGTTTGCTCCTAAAGCTTCAAATACCCCTAAATAAATATAATCAAAACACAACAGCAATTCCTTGTTATTAGAAGGATTAATTAGCTACAAAATGCTACATTGATATTTCAAATACAGGAAAAATACTGTATATCTGATGACGGTTTGCAGTGTTCTTTTCCAGCTTAAAAAAATAGTATTTTTAGAAAGTACCTGGTCTTTGAAATCATATTTTGCAGGCCACAAATTGGGTCTAGTTTACATATAAGCCAGACATCCAATGCTGACTTCAGAGGTTAACTATTGAAGGGTGAGTAAATAGAAGCCTGCATATAAGAACATTATAATAAAAAAGCAAGTCACAGAGATCATATTTTCATTAGGAAAACTTCCATCTCTCTAAAACTTTCTGTGAAACATTGTTTGGAGTAACCTGTAAAACTGTAATGGGGAAAAACAAACCAGACTTCCACTGACATTTACAGCAAAATCAAATCCTTCGTCTCAACTGGAGTGTGCATATGAGTGGGTGTTTTAGGGTAGACAATAGAGGGAGTTCTTCAAGTCTGTTTTACATGAGTTAATGTTGGCAGGTAATGTCCTTATTGCTGCCACTGTTTTGTTAAGAAGGAAGAATGTGGTGTAAATCCCCTTAAAATTAAAAATAAGGCACCAACCCTCCCACCACCCAACATGAGTTCATTCTGCTAAAATGACTTCTTTTAGAATAGTTAAAGAAGTTCTGAGACCCACACCTTTCTCCACCCAATTACTGGAAGTCTTTCATTTTTTTTTCCTCTGCGGGCCTCATGGTGACAGCCCTAGAGTGGAATGTGGATGCCTTTGCTATAACCTAAGCAATGAATCATACCAACTTTGTGAATAATGCCTACACTTAATATGAGGCAGAGGCAAGCAAGTCAAGAAAACCAGTGTAAAGATAATTTTGACTAAATGAGACAAGGTTATTTACTGTCAATATTTGAAATCAAATGCATCCCAGAATCCAAGGTGTAAAGTGTGTGCTGTCCCCAAAACTGTAGTTAGACTTGGAATCAAAACCAAGTCCTTGTATTCCTAAATCAATGCAGTTGTTATGCTATATATTTGATTTTAGCAAGTGTCACATTAGTTCCAATTAAGAGATTATAAGCTGATACTGAAAACATGAGAGACAGTGATCAATGGCTTTTGGAGTGTAAAACAAAATCATTTTTATACTGCAAGCTGCTATTTGAAAGCCACCCCTGAAGAAGCAGCCAAAGGACACAGTAAAGAAAAGCAATTGTCTTCAAAACAAATGCAATAAATCTCATCCAGTGAATTTTAAAGAGCTAAGGACGATTAATAATGATCTCTACAGTAATTCAAATTTTACCAATTTCAGGCAAAAATATTTTAATGCTAAAGTAAACAGCATATTACCTTTACAAAATGTATGTAACAAAACTAGCAATATGTGCACCCTGGCCTTCATTTGAAATGTAGTCTCAACAGGCGACTCTGGCTTTAGATACTTAGCCCATTCTACTTTCAATAATGATTATAAAAATACAGAGTAAATGTGTGGAGATGAACACTAATTTATTTCTGGTTTCTAGTTTTCATCTTTTTCAGACTTGGATGGGTTATTATTGAGTTCTTATAATTCTAGGAACTATAAAGAACATGAAAGAGTGGTTGAGAAGCCAAAGGAGGGAATGTAAGCTGTTCCCTCTGTGCCATATTCTCTGTTTCACTCTGTCCTTGTGGGCATTTGTATTAACCTGAAGGGAACATTTGCATGTTAGTTTGTCTTGGGGAGCCTTAGACCATCTCATTTAATAGGTTCAGAAGTCCTCTAGAATAGCAGTACCAGGGACTGGTTTTGTGGAAGACAATTTTTTCATGGATGCAGGGTCGGGGGTGGTTTCAGGATGAAACTGTTCCACCTCAGATAATCAGGCATTAGATTCTCATAAAGAGCACCCCACCTAGATCCCTCACATGCACAGGTCACGATAGGGTTTGCCCTCCTATGAGAATCTAATGCCACCGCTGATCTGACCGGCGGTGGAGCTCAGGTAGTAATGCTCAGCCGCCACTCACCTCCTGCTATGTGGCCTGGTTCCTAACAGGCTAACTGGTACTAGACTGTGACTTGGGAGTGGGGGACCTCTGCTCTAGAACAACCACCACTACACTAACAATGACTGCGATTTACTGGGCCCTTAATCTGTTCCAAGAAACATCTAAGCAGTGTATATGCATTGTTCCATTTATTTTCTTAAGAACTCTAAGAAGTGGATCTTATTATTGTCCTCAGTTGACAAGAAAATAATATTAGAAATTTTAAGTAAATTATCCAAGGAAATAACCTAGGTATGAAGTAAAAGAAAAAGTTAAGACTCAAACTCAGGTTCCTCTGATTTGAGAGTCCACAGTTTTAACTACTATAAGATATTGTCTATATGCTGCTACAGTATTTGACTGCTAAAAGTAACACAAAAATGATATATGAAGAAAGTTTACTTTAAACCCAAGGCTATATTTGGGGAAATAAAGATAATTAAACTTAACTAGGGTGAAAAAAGTTTGTAGTAATATCTAGAAAAAAGAGCAAAAGGAAAAAAAAAAGGTGTTGGTATCCAAGATAGAAAATGATTAATTTAACATGTAGAACTGTGCAGACTGGTCATAATTTGCACTGAAAGTCACCACAAGGGACATAATGAATCTAACAAAGTCACTCCCTGATCTACTAGTCCCAGGCTCCACAGGATAATGAGCTAATGCCTTTGGAGGGTAATACCCCAATCCCACCAGGAAGCAACCACTTCTGAATGCACAGTGGGATGCAGGTAGCCTCCACCAAAAAGATATCAGATTAGAAAAAAAAGAGACTAAAAGCAAAGATAATCAGTACAAATCAGACTAGATGAATTCAAGCGTGAATGGAATTGAGAACTAGAGCAAGTTTCTGGAGAGAGAGCAACTTAAAATGGAAATCACTGTAAAATAGTCAAATCCCAGGACTCTTGAGAAATTCTAGAAAAATGAGTTACAGATTGTCATTTAGTGACTTCTATTAAAGCTGAAGGGGTAGCTCTAGGGATTAGAACAGATATATTTCTATGCTGTTTAAACTAATTTATTCTTTATAAGAACCAGAATAAGTAAGAAAGTGGATTGGAAAGAATTGGTTCAAGAAACTTCTTGAGTGAGCACATTTCTGAGGACTGTGGGCTATGTTAAATGAATGAGTCACAGTCTATCTTCAAGAGGTTCCCACTCCAGTAAGAAAGGTATGGCCAGATACGCAAATCACCCTTCAGGACATAATGGAGAAAGGCACAGAGAGGTAAAAAGTGCAACCGATGCTCAGAACTCCTTGCCAAGGTGACAGGAAGATGACATTAAAGGACTGATATTTGAGGTGCTTGAAAGAGAGTGTTGGATTCAGGAGATGGAGATGACAAGAGAACTTCCAGGAAGAAGAAATCAGTAAGGCTGGAACACCAGAAAGTGCAGGTATCTTGAGGGAACTGGAGATTGTGTGTGTGTGTGTGTGTTCGAGGTAGTGGTAGGGAGAGGTTAGACAGGGTCTCACTCTGTCATCCAGGCTGCAGTGTGGTGGCACAATCTTGACTCACTGCAGCCTCAACCTCCCTAGGCACAGGTGTTTCTCCCAACTTAGCCTCTGGGTAGCTGGGACTACAGGCAAATACCACCACCCCTGGCTAAGTTTTGTATTTTTTTGTAGACAGGGTTTCGCCACATTACCCAGGCTGGTCTCCAATTTCTGAGCTCAAACAGTCCGCCCGCCTTGGCCTCCCAAAGTGTTGGGATTACAGGTGTGAGCCCCTTAGCTCAGCCAGGAATGGAGATTCTAAGAACATAAAATACATGTAAGAAAGAGAAATTAAGACTGAAAGAGTAGAATAGGAATTATCTGAAAGGGTCTTAAATGCTAATTTAAGGAATTTGGACTTCCTCTGGCAAATAATAGTCTTAAATCTTTCCATAGAAGAAACAAGTTTTGCAGAGAACAGCAGAATGCAAATCATACTTGCAGCTAATTAAAGCAAAGAAGACTTGTGCTTTTCAAATAAAAAACACAATGTTGGGTATTTTGATCCGCATGAATGTGGGAAATTTAAACAGATCACAGTGTCTGAAAAGCAGGGAAGCCTGAGCAGCAACCATGTTAGGTTTTTAAGAAATTTACATGTGAACAATACATTAGTGAAACCTGAAGTGTGTTATATAATATGTAAAACTCAATGTCATGTAAAGTGTAGGTTTAGAGAATGATGAAGAAATGTTTGTTAATAAATGGACCCCCCCTCCCAAAAAGGTGAAGGAAATTGTTTTTAATCTAGTTACAGGAAATTAGGTATATATTACTGAATAGGAAGAATGTAAAAGTAAACACAAGTAAAGTTGTAGCCCAAACTGGATCTTCACTGTGTATGTGAAGAAAAAACAAGCAGCTCTATTTTAAAAGTGTCTATGAGTATATGGGGGTGTTCATATGTGTATGCAAATATACACACCCACAAAGCACATTTCTCCATATGCTGGGATTGCTTTATTATGTAATAATCATCTTTCTACAGACAAACAGCATGCAGGAAATGGAAGCCAGATGTTTAAATTAAGTCCAGCCCAGGAAAGAATTCCATAAGCAATTATTTTGAACATTTATACATAAGACAATATTGTCACCTACAAGATTAAAGTGAATTGGTTTAAAAAATTATAGACTCATACAAGTCAAGAAACTGACTTGAGACTTTTCTTTGCTATTGCCCTAAGGAAACTATCATCAGTATTGTCATTTAAAATTGTATGTAGTAAAAACTGTAAATAAACATTTTTAATTTATATTCTAGATGTAATGTGAGCTCTGCAACAACAACTTTATATTTTAAAACCGGGACCTATAATTGAATTTAAACCTGAACTAACATTCTTCAAATTGAAGTTGAAACCTTGCAAATTCTTAATTCAGAAATAGCTCAATTTCTCTCTTCAGATTTGTTAGGAATGCAAAAGATGAGAGTAGGTATAAATTCCCATCAGTAGTATCTTATTTTTCTGTAGTAATATTATACTGTCTTCATGTATCCTCAAGAACTGTAACTTAAACTAATGCAACTCTGTCTTTAGCCAAGTAACTCGAGATGTGAAAGGTACATTGGTTTCACATGTAACTCGTTGTCTCCATATGTTAGGGGACACTGTTCTGTCCTAGTCCACAGAGAGAGAAAGTAGACAGACCAAAGCCTAGGCATGGCAAACCAACAGAATCTGTCAAGGTCAACTAGCAAAAAGAGCTGTGGTTGAGCAGTCAAGGGACCCATTTTAAGAGAAGAAAAACCAGTATCATACCGTGAAAGACAATGTGACTCGGATCTATGCTTAGGGTGAGTAACTGTTTTGGTTTACTCAAAATGGTCTCAGTTTTAGCCCTAAGTATCAATGCCCCCGAAAAAAACCCCTCCCTGGATTTCAGCAATAGGTGTGGAAGTTTGGGAGAAAAGCATAATACCTATTTAAAGGTACAAGTAATAGGGGCTGCAGCATAACAGTTTATAGTATCAAATGGACAAAAACATATGCAGTAAAGAATCTGGGCAAAAGCATAGTGAAAAAAGTATATGAAAGCATAGATGGAAACTGAATTTTGAAAGTTCACAATGAGATTGACAAATACTTTTAAATTAACATTTTTTGTATTCCCCCAAAGATACAATACTAAGTGAAAAAATGGCTTGGGCATAACACCCCAATGAATAGAGATTGTCAAAGCATTCCTTTGATTGCTCTATTAAACTGAGTAAAGTTATATTTACTGATTCAGAGATTGCAATTAAAGTATTTTATGAGCAAGGCTGAGCACAATGGCTCATGCCTGTATCCCAGTGCTTTGGGAGGCCAAGAAAAAATAATCACTTGAGTCCAGGAGATCAAAATCAGCCTAGTAACATAGCAAGACCCCTGTCTCTAAAAAAAAAAAAAAAAATTAGCTAAGCGTGGTGGCACATACCTGCAAGGAGGTTGACTTGCAGCAGGAGGATGACTTGAGGCCAGGGGTTTGAGGCTGCAGTGAGCTATACTCATGCCACTGCACTCCAGCCTGGGTGACAGAGCAAGACTTTGCCACAAAATAAATAAATAAATAAATAAATAAGATCTTATGAGCAAACCGAAGGGAATATTTTAACAATGGATGTGTTGGCACCTTACAGCACAGCTCAGATTGTGTCATATATCTTACCAACAATCAGGTTTTCTGCAGTATACCAAGTGATATGTTAGATCACAGCAACAACAAGAAAAACTGTTTCTTTTTGTTATTTTACTTTGATTTGAACAACGGAGTCTCAAATCATCTTGAGTTCTGTGAAGATTTTAGTGAAGTAGCAGAAAACATAAGACAACTGATAGTTCATCCAAATACAAACCAAACTGCTCATCTATCCGCAAATTTGACAGATACTGCAAATGTTAATTTTGGCAGTTTCTGTGTAGTTTATAAAGTTTTCTTGCCAAAGAAAATTCAATCTTAATTACAAAAATTAATCTAATTAAATGTCGTATGCAAGATGCACAGTACATTGCAGGTAAGGTCTGTACTGTTAATACAACACTTTAAAAGGGTTGTGATTTGCTTACCTGTGATATTAAAGTTTACACAATGAAAGTTTTCAGTCAATTTTTTAAACTGCATAGAAACAATTAATACAATTTTGACTCAACAGAAATGAAAGGAGGTAGCCTCCCTGCACATGGGCCTAAAGGAAGGTTTGTGGCTAGACAAAGAGAAGACATTAAAATGTGAACCCCCTGCAAAATTATATTTTCAAAATATGAGACAAGAACAATGTACTTCCCTAATTTAGAAACACATTGAGAATGAGAATGCAGAAAAAGACTGTAGCGAAACATAAATTATATGCTGTATCTCCAAAACTGTGTGTTGATATCTGAAGACAGCATAAGGAGCTTTAAACAGACTTCACCTGTGTTATTCAATATTGCCTGTTGGTTGATAAAGTTGTGCAGGAAACATTACTTGTTTTGAGGAAAAATAGACTACTTCAGAACGTACACACAAAATATCTATCACTAGCAAAAGGCAGCCAAAGTAAATAGAACTCTTCTAATTTCTTTACTAAAAATCCAACTTTAAATTTACAAGTTCAAATTATCGATATAATTTTAAACTATTTTCTCTGAGAAAGAGAAGTCTAACATAGGATGACATTCAGTGTAGCTCCTAGTGTTTAAAAATAATGAACATTTGGCTGGGTACAGTGGCTCACGCCTATAATCCCAGCACTTTGGGAGGCCGAGGTGGGCAGATCACAAGGTCAGGAGTTTGAGACCAGCCTGGCCAATATGGTGAAACCCCATCTCTATTAAAAATACAAAAATTAGCAGGGTGTGGTGGTGGGCGCCTGTAATCTCAGCTACTTGGGAGGCTTAGGCAGGAGAATCACTTGAAAGTGGGAAGTGGAGGTCAGTGACCTGAGATCGAGCCACCGCACTCCAGCCTGGGCGACAGAGCATGACTGTCTCAAAATAATAATAATAATAATAATTATGAACATTTAGGAAAGGAGAGTCTAAGTGATGAATTTGTAATAATAATTATGAACATTTAGGAAAGGAGAGTCTAAGTGATGAATTTGTAGATGCAAAAGACGGGCAAAAGCTGATCCCAAAACAAGATGGAGATACAAAGTAGAAGGACATTTTTGGAGATTTGGAAACTAATTTTAGGCAAGTCTAAATACCTGTGGCTGCTATTAGGTCAGCTCTTAAGTATTTCATGCTCAAATACTTTTTTTGAGAGGCATTTATCTTGATGTCATCATACTGGAAGCACATCAGGAATCAGTGTAATCAGGGATTGATAAGAACAGAGCTGCAAGTCAAAGTGCATTTTATTTTTTACTGGATTCAATTTTACTACTACATAAAAGAAAATAAAAATGTCCTAGGCTGCAAGCAGTTCAGAGAGGCATTATTAAGAGAGGAAACTGAAGTAGAAATATCCTACTGTATTATGAGTATAAAAAATTATTAAATATTATACTTTTCTCATATATATTATTTATTAGTAATTCCTACTATTAATACTAATTGGCACTGTTAACTAGTACAATTTTTGCTTTGTTTAAATCAGAGCACTAATGTAACAGAAAATAAAAAGGTATCATATAAAATTTCAAATAAATACCCATTTTAGTAACATATGGGCATAATTCCTTATTATTTTTTTATTATATCTTAGTTCTGGGATACATGTGCAGAATGTGCAGATTTGTTACACAGGCATATACATGCCATGGTGGTTTGCTACACCCATCAACCCATAATCAACATGACGTATTTCTCCTAATCTCCCCTAGTTCCCTACTCCCGACAGGCCCTGGTGTGTGATGTTCCCCTTCCTGTGACCATGTGTTCTCATTGCTCAATTCCCACTTATGTATGAGAACATGCAGTGTTTGGTTTTCTGTTCCTGTGTTAGTTTGCTGAGAATGATGGTTTCCACCTTCATCCATGTCCCTGCAAAGGACATGAATTTATCCTTTTTTACGGCTGCATTAGTATTTCATGGTGTATATGTGTCACATTTTCTTTATCTAGCCTACCATTGATGGGCATTTGGGTTGTTTCAAGTCTTTGCTATTGTAAATAGTTCTGCAGTAAACATACGTGTGCATATGTCTTTATAGCAGAATGATTTATAATCCTTTGGTATATACCCAGTAATGAAATTGCTAGGTTAAATGGTATTTCTGGTTCTAGATCCTTGAAGAATCACCACACTGTCTTCCACAATGGTTGAACTAAGTTATACTCCCACTAACAGTATAGAAGCATTCCTATTTCTCCACATCCTCTCTAGCATCTGTTGACTTTCTTCTAGACCTCTCTAGCATTCTTGACTTTTTAATGATCACCATTCTAACGGGCATTAAGATGTTATCTCATAGTGGTGTTGATTTCCATTTCTCTAATGATTAGGGATGATGAACTTTTTTCATATGTTTGTTGGCTGCTTTAATGTCTTCTTTTGAGAAGTGTCTGCTCATATCCTTCACCCACTTTTTGATGGGGTTGTTTTTATTTTGTTGTAAATTTGCTTAAGTTCCTTGTGGATTCTGGATATTAGCCCTTTGTCAGATGGATAGATTGCAAAAGTTTTCTCCCATTCTGTAGGTCAACTTTGCACTCTGATGATAGTTTCGTTTGCTGTGCAGAAGCTCTTTAATTAGATCCCATTTTTCAATTTTGGCTTTTGTTGTCTTTGCTTTTGGTGTTCTAGTCATGAAGTCGTTGCCCATGTCTATGTCCTGAATGGTATTGCCTAGGTTTTCTTCTAGAGTTTTTATAGTTTTAGGTCTTACATTTAAGTCTTTAATCTATCTTGAGTTAATTTTTGTATAAAGTGTAAGAAAGGGGTCCAGTTTCAGCTTTCTGCATATGGTGAGCCAGTTTTCCCAGGACCATGTATTAAATAGAGGATCCTTTGCCCATTGCTTGTTTTTGTCAGATTTATCAAAGATCAGATGGTTGTAGATGTGTGGCATTATTTCCGAGGGCTCTGTTCTGTTCTTGGTCTATATATCTGTTTTGGTGCCAGTATCATGCTGTTTTGTTTACTGTAGCCTTGTAGTATAATTTGAAGTCAGGTAGTGTAATGCCTCCAGCTTTGTTCTTTTTGCTTAGGACTGTCTTGCCTATATGGGTTCTTTTTTTGGTTCCATGTGAAATTTAGTTTTCTAATTCTGTGAAGATAGTCAATGGTAGCTTGATGAGGACAGCATTGAATCTATAAATTACTCTGGACATTATGGCCATTTTCATGATATTTATTCTATCCATGAGCATGAAATGTTTTTCCATTTGTTTGTGTCCTCTTTCATTTCCTTAAGCAGTCGTTTATAGTTCTCCTTGAAGAGGTCCTTCACATCCCATTAAGTTGTATTCTTAGGTATTTTATTCTCTTTGTAGCAATTGTGAATGGGGGTTCACTCACGATTTGGCTCTTTGCTTGTCTATTATTGGTGTATAGTAATACCTGTGATTTTTGCACATTGATTTTGTATCCTGAGACTTTGCTGAAGTTGTTTATGAGATAAGGAGATTTTGGGCTGAGATGTTGGGGTTTTCTAAATATATAATCATGTCATCTGCAAATGGAGACAATTTGACTTTGTTTCTTCCTATTTGAATACTGTTTGTTTCTTTCTCTTGCCTGATTGCCATGGCCAGAACTTCCAATACTATGCTGAATAGGAGTGGTGAGAGAGGGCATCCTTGTCTTGTGCTAGTTTTCAAGGGAATGCTTTCAGCTTTTGTCTATTTAATATGATATTGGCTGTGCATCTATCATAAATAGCTCTTATTATTTTGAGATGTATTCCATCAAAACCTAGTTTACTGAGAGCTTTCAGTATGAATTGGTGTTGAATTTTATCAAAGGCCTTTTCTGCATCTATTGCGATAATCTTGTGGTTTTCATCATCGATTCTGTTTATGTGATAGATCATGTTTATTGATTTGTGTATGTTGAACCAGGCTTGCATCCCAGGGATGAAGACTACTTGATCATGGTTTGATGTGCTTCTGGATTCAGTTCGCCAGTATTTTATTGAGTATTTTTACATAGATGTTCATCAGGGATGTTATCCTGAAATTTTTTGTTGTTGTGTCTCTGCCAAGTTTTGATATCAGAATGATGCTGAGCTCATAAAATTAGTTAGTGAGGAGTCCCTTTTTTCCTATTGTTTGGAATAGTTTCAGAAGGAATGGTACCAGCTCCTTTTTGTATCTCTGGTAGAATTCAGCTGTGAATTCATCTGGTCCTTGGCTTTTTTTGGCTGGTAGCTATGAACTACAGCCTCAATTTCAAAACTTGTTATTGGTCTATTCAGGGATTTGACTTCTTCCTGATTTAGTCTTGGGAGTGTGTATGTTTCCAGGAATTTATTTATTTATTCTAGATTTTCATTTGCAAAGAGGTGTTTATAGTATTCTCTGATGGTAGCTTGTATGTCTGTGGGATCAGTGGTGTTCTTCCCTTTATCATTTTTTACTGTGTCTATTTGATTATTTTCTCTTTTATTAATCTGGCTAGCATATTTTCTTGATCTTTTCAAAAAACCAGCTCCTGGATTCACTGATTTTTTGAAGTTTTTTTGGTGTCTCTATCTCCTTCAGTGTTGCTCTGATCTCAGTTATTTCTTGTCTTCTACTAGTGTTTGAATTTGTTTGCTCTTGCTTCTCTAGTTATTTTAATTGTAATGTTAGGTTGTCAATTTTAGATCTTTCCCACTTTCTCCTGTGGTCATTTAGTGCTATAAAGTTCCCTCTAAACCCTGCTTAAGCTATGTCTCAGAGATTCTGGTACATTGTGGCTTTGTTCTCATTGGTTTCAAAGAACTTACGTATTTCTGCCTTTTTTTCATTATTTACCCAGTAGTCATTCAGGAACAAGTTGTTCAGTCTCCATGTAGTTGTGCAGTTTTGAGTTAGTCTTAATTTTGAGTTCCAATTTGATTGCACTGTGGTCTGAGAGCCTGTTATGATTTTTGTTGTTTTGCATTTGCTGAGGGGTGTTTTACTTTCAATTATATAGTCAATTTTAGAATAAGGGCAATGTGGTGCTGAGAAGAATGTATATTCTGTTGATTTGGGGTGGAGAGTTCTATAGATGTCTATTAGGTACACTTGGTCCAGAGTTGAGTTCAAGTCCTGAATATGCATGTTAATTTTCTGTCTGTTGATCTGTCTAATATTGATAGTGGGGTGTTAAAGTCTCCCACTATTATTCTGTGGGAGTCTAAGTCTCTTTGTAGGTCTCTAAGAACCTGACTGATGAATCTGGGTGCTCCTGTATTGGGTACATATATATTTAGGATAGTTAGCTCTTCTTGTGCATTGATGCCTTTACCATTATGTAATGCCCTTCTTTGTCTCTTTTGATCTTTGTTGGTTTAAAATCTGTTTCATCAGAGACTAGGATGGCAACTGCTGCTGCCTTTTTTTTTTCTTTCCATTTGCTTGCTAAATATTCCTCCATTCCTTTATTTTGACCATATGTGTGTCTTTGTATGTGAGATGGGTCTCTTGGATACAGCACACCAATGGGTCTTAACTCTTTATTCAATTCGTCAGTCTGTGTCTTTTAATTGGGGCATTTAGCCCATTTATATTTAAGGTTAATATTGTTATGTGTGAATTTGATCCTGTTGATGCAGTTTCTTCATAGTGTTGATGGTCTTTACAATTTGGTATGTTTTTGTGGTGGCTGGTACTGGTTTTTCCTTTCCATATTTAGTGTTTCCTTAAGGAGTTCTTGTAAGGCAGGCCTGGTGGTGACAAAATCTCTCAGCATTTGTGGTGAATCTGATGATTATGTGTCTTGGGGTTGCTCTTCTCAAGGAGTATCTTTGTGTTGTTCTCTGTGTTTCCTGAATTTGAATGTCGGCCTGTCTTGCTAGGTTGAGGAAGTTCTCTGGATAGTATCCTGAAGAGTGTTTTCCAGCTTGGTTCCATTCTCCCCATCACTTTCAGGTACACCAATCAATCATAGGTTTGGTCTTTCCACACAGTCCCATATTTGTTGGAGGTTTTATTCATTCCTTTTCATTTTTTCCCTCTAATCTTGTTTTCACATGTTATTTCATTAAGTTTATCTCCAATCTCTGATATCCTTTGTTTCACTTGATCAATTCAGCTATTGATACTTGTGTATGCTTCACGAACTTCTTGTGCTGTGTTTTTCAGTTCCATCAGGTCATTTGTCTTCTTCTCTAAACTGGTTATTCTAGTTAGCAATTCCTCTAACCTTTTTTTAATATTATTAGCTTCCTTGCATTGGGTTAGAACATGCTCCTTTCACTCAGAGTTTGTTATTACCTTCTGAACTCTAATTCTGTCAATTTATCAAACTTATTCCTCATTCAGTTTTGTTCCCTTAATGGCAAGGAGTTGTCAACTTTTGGAGGAGAAGAGATGTTCTGGTTTTTGGAATTTTCAGCCTTTTTGTGCTGGTTTTTCCTCATCTTCATGGATTTACCTACTTTGATGTTGGTGACCTTCAGATGAGGATTTTGTGTGGATGTCCTTTTTGTTGAGGTTCATGCTATTTCTTTCTGTTTGTTAGTTTTCCTTCTAATAGTCAGGACCCTCTGCTGCAGATCTGCTGGAGTTTGCTGGAGGTCCACTCCAGATCCTGTTTGTCTGGGTATCACCAGCAGAGGCTGCAGAATAGCAAAGATTGCTGCCTGTTCCTTCCCCTGAGAGTTTCATCCAAGAGGGGCACCTGCCTGATGCCAACCAGATCTCTCCTGTGTGAAGTGTCTGTCAACCCCTACTGGGAAGTGTCTCTCTGTCAGGAGGCATGGGGGTCAGGGACCCATTTGAGGAGGCAGTCTGTCCCTTAGCAGAGCTCAAGTGCTGTGCTGGGAGATCGCTGCTCTCTTCAGAGCCAGCAGGCAAGAATGTTTAAGTCTGCTGAAGCTGCACCCAGAGTCACCCCTTCCCCCAGGTGCTCTGTCCCAGGGAGATGGGGGTTTTATTTATAAGCCCCTGACTGGGGCTGCCACCTTTCTTTCAGAGATGCTCTTGCCAGAGAAATCTAGAGAGACAGTTTGGCTACAGTGGCTTTGCCAAGCTGCAGTGGATTCTACCCAGTTCAAACTTCCAGGTGGCTTTGTTTACACTGTGAGGGGAAAATCACCTACTCAAGTCTCAGAAATGGGGATGTCCCTCCCCTCACCAAGTTCTAGCATTCTAGATCAACTTCAGAATGCTGTGCTGGCAGCGAGAATTTCAAGACAGTGGATCTTAGCTTGCTGGGCTCTGTAGGGGTGGGATTCACTGAGCTAGACCACTTGGCTCCCTGTCTTCAGCTCCCTTTCCAAGAGAGTGAACAGTTGTGTCTCACCATGTTCCAGGCACCAATGGGGTATGAGGAAAAAAAAAACCCTGTAGCTAGTTCAGTGTCTGCCCAAACAGCTGCCCAGTTTTGTGCTTGAAACCCAGGGCCCTGGCGGTGTAGGCACCTAAGCGAATCCCCTGGTCTGTGGGTTGTGAAGACCATGGGAAAAGCATAGTATCTGGGCCAGAATGCACTGTTCCTCATGACACAGTCCCTCATGGCTTGCCTTAGCTGGGGAAGGAGTCCCCTTACCCCTTGCACTTCCCAGGTGAGGTGACACCTCACCCTGCTCCTGCTCACCATCTGTGGGCTGCACCCACTGTCTAACCAGTCCCAAAGATATGAGTCAGGTACCTTAGTTGGAAATGCAGAAATCACCCACCTTCTGTGTTGATCTCACTGGGAGCTGCAGACAGCAGCTCTTCTTATTCAGCCATCTTGCCAGCCCCTCCCTTATTATATATTATTTTGTTATGTTCTTTTTGTTTGGTATGGCCAGGTCTCAGACCAGCTAACAAGTTAGTCATCCTATATCTAAGTCTCAATTCTGGTTCTGCCAAGCACTGTAGCCTTATGTAAGTCACTTAACATTCTTCAGCCTAATATGCCTCATCTTAGAAAATAATTATAAACAGTAACAAGCTTTAAAACATTGTCATGAAGATTAGAGATGATGAACTTCCTGTAGGAAATGATCAGTGCATGTTAGCTCTTTCACTGTGTTTGCCCCACCTACAACTGTAAATCTATGGTCAGGGCTTAGAAGGGATTTTATTTTCCATTATAAGGTTTTATCTTTTGTTGGTTCTGTGGCCTCAGGATCTTCTGGTCTGTGGGTTGTGAAGACCATGGGAAAAGCGTAGTGTCTGGGCTGGAATGCACTGTTCCTCACAGCACCTATTGAAGCCCTTCTTTCTCAAGGCCTTATAAGGCCCTCGGTATAGAATTTAAATTTAAGCTAAGTCGTTTCTGATTTCTTCTCTGGTCAATTCCTAAGTTCATTTGCACAATTAAATTGCCTAATTGAAGAGATTGCTTTTTAAAAAACATTTCAGAGTGCTTTTCATTGATATCAGTTCCTTTCAGGAAAATCCCTAAAATCTACTTCTGATTCCACCACTTTGGTTACAGTAGGTTTGCTCACTAGTGTAAACCAAAGCCAGGTACATGGGCTACCTACACATCACAAGAGAGAAAGAGCACTGAGGCCTGGGAACTGCTGAATGGCTTTTCTTCAGGAAAAGCAGTGATTTGAAGGAACACTATTTGAAATATGGCCTTTTGTTTCTTGCCCTAAGTCAGCTAGCAAGAAATATTTCTAAGTGAAGAAACAGGAAAATACCGAAGAGAGAGCTTTTCAGTTTGTTTCCTAAAGGGATAATTTTCTAGTGGCCTTGTGCCAGGGAAGCTGGTCGTTCCCATAGTCCTTTCCCACCCCCCTAAACATAGTTACAGATGATGTGTAGGGTCAGTATAAACTGTGTGATCAGTCACAGAAGCCAAACTTGAGAAAATGTGATGTTTGGTTTGTGGTCAGTGTGACCATGAGGCCAGACTGATTGGTGGTGCCAGGAGACTCAGTGTGGTGTAATCAAAAGGAGACAAGGACGTGACCAATATAATCATGTGTTTTATGACTCTCAGGCCAATATGGGGTCTACAGAGGATGAGGTGGCCTGAAACCTCTCTGCAGGGATGATGTGGACAGAAAAAAGCGACCAAACTTTGGACATCAGAGTGCACTGAACAATAACAGAGTGCACTGAACAATAACAGAATCCACAGAAAAAAGAACTGGAATAAAAAAATATAATGCAAAAAATGGCTAGAAAGAAAAGAGTACCTTATAAATTACCAACGCATCCACTCCTCCAAATTTAGGCATAAACAAGTTGATGCAAAAATGTAGGGAAATCCTTAGAATGTAAGTCACTCTTCAGTAAGAAAAGGTACTTTCCTCCAGAAGGCTTGGCACAAGGTTTTATGGGACCAGTAGTTACAAGTCTCACTGGCCAGGAAATAAACATTTGTTAAATTATGTGTCTTTGATGACTTAAATCCTCAGGCCTTAGGATGAGAATTTTTGAGATGGGAAATAAGGATATAGAGTCTCAGTCTATGAGAGACCAGATGCTTACTCTTGTCTCCCAGGGCAAGCTGCTGCCTTGGGTATTTGGTTGGTAGTGGGAGGGTGGGGGACAAGGATGGGGAGATATGTATGGGATTTAAAAGAGTTAAACCTCAGGAGTTGGGGATTAAGGAGTCTAAGCATGGACCACTTTTGTTTCTATGTAGTCCTGAGAAAGAGGAATTATATTTGATTTTTCGGAGAGAAAGAATAAAATCTTGTAATGAGAGTTTAGAACTCTAGATGACTAACATTGTCAGATAGCATAGGGTGAGTGATATGGTTTGGCTCTGTGTTTCCAACCAAATCTCATCTTGTAGCTCCCATAATTCCCACGTGTTGGGGGAGGGATCTGGAGGGAGATGATTGAATCATGGGGGTGGGTCTTTCCCCTCCTGTTCTCATGATAGTGAGTGGGTCTCATGAGATCTCATGGTTTTAAAAATGAGGATATTCCCTGTACAAAATCTCTCTTTGCCTTCTGCCATCCATGTAAGATGTGACTTGCTCCTCGTTGCCTTCCACCATGATTGTGAGGCCTCCTTAACCATGTGAAACTGTAAGTCCAATAAACCTTTTTTCCTGTATAAATTACCCAGTCTCATGTATGTCTTTACCAGCAATGTGAAAATGAATTAATACAGTGACTTTCTGAAGGTGGCAACATGTGGCAGCAGCAAGAGGCAGGTGCAGTAATAGACTAATAAATAACCCCAACACTAGCCTGAATTGAGTGTGGAAGGCAGTTGACTACCTCATTTTCCATTTTGGTACTGTGTAAGACTTTAAGCTTCATGAAAACTCCAGGGAGACAGGGAGAGATTAGAATTCTTGCCATCAAGGTAGATACTGAATCCATGAATTAAAATGAAAATTAGTTGAGGCAAGACCGTTTTCACCCCAAGTTATAGAGTATATATTCAGTTTGCAACAAATAAGAATTAGTTATTTTTAGAGGAATGTACACTTCCTGGTAGTATTTCACTAGAATATAAGTTCCATGTGGGTAAAGAATTCAGGCCTTACTCTCAAAACTTGGGAATATAGCAGGCTGTTAATGAGTATTTATTGTATAAGTGAATAAAAGATTTATTGATTATAATATTTTGAGCTTCATAATATTAATTAAACAGATGGATCATTACAAGGTATGGAGGAAAAAACACATGATTGATTTTGTTTTCATAGCATAAATAATTGAATATTTTAGATTCATTTAGGTGTAAGTTAGAAAATTAAACATAATTAAATTTATATAAACATTTATTGGGTGCTTATATTATGTGAGATACTGTGCTAAAAATTTAATGGAATAAGCAAGTCCCTGTTCTTAAGCAATCTAGTGAAGAAATACAACCCAACGAGACATTACAGTTCACTTTATGAACTGTGTCCAGACAGTGTTCTGGAAGACTGCAGAGACTGATCTAAAGAAAATTTAAATGAAGGAGCCTATGACAGGCTCCATGGAAATACAACTGAGCTGACTTTTAAACCATGTGACAAAAAATAGCTAGTGAAGAGCAGAAAAAGATTTAAGCAAGGGCAAAATATATTCAACTCATGGATAGACCAAGTACCTAGTGTTTGATATGGCTATAGAAAAGTGTGCCAGAAGTACATCAGTCAGAAGAGAACCCTTAGAGATTCTATAGCTGTGTAATCATATATATATATGATTACCTATATGTTGTACATCATATATGTTATATATCATTACATCATATATATGTCATATATCATTACATCATTATATATATATGCGTATATATATATGTGTATATATATGTATATATATATACAGACATATATATATATATATATATATATCAGTCATTCCTCAGTACTTGTGGGGGATCTGTTTTAGAACCACGACTACCACCCTGCCTTGGATATCAAAATTCTCAGATGCTCAAGTCTCTTATATAAAAGGGTGTAATGTTTGCATATAACCTACACACATTCTCGTGTATACTTTATTATCTCTACATTACCTACAATGCCTAATACAATGTAAATGCTATGTAAATAGTTGTTATACTATATTGTTTAGGGAATAAGGACAAGGAAAAAGGTATGTATGTGTTCAGTACAGTTGCAACTATCCATTTTTTTCCTCAATGTTTTAAATTCATGGTTGCTTGAATCCACGGATATAGAGGACTGGTGTGCATGTGAGCATATTTATCATAGAGATTTGACCTTATGCACGTATAGAAACTAATGAAGTAATGTCCCTAGTGCTGCTGTCTTTACTGGCAGAGCGATTTCTATCTTTTCTGTCACTGGAGCCCCATCCTGCATGTTGGCCTTAGTCTGCAGCTAGATTCTGCCTCATTCAGCCACCCCATCTTTTTCCTCTCTCTTAGTTTCTCATGGTATTTTCCTCAGCTTTATTCTCCCTAGTCCCTGCTCTTGCTCCTCCACTTTTCCAGCCCATGATGTCACTTCTTTGAGTCTGCTGCTATTGGGAGGAGTTCTCATCACTCTCAGTTTTTTATGAACAGCCACAGTTGTTCCTAAGAAACTTGAAATATATTTTGCCTAGAACAAAATTTGAAGGAAGACATATGAGTAACTCAAACACATTTATTCCCACTAATAATCACTAGTGTATTTAGATAGGTATATGTGTTTTAGGTTTGTGATATAGTAGGAAGAAGAATATCGTTCTTTGTTAAGGCACTTGTCTCTACATCCAACACTGAATTCCTCTCAGACTCCTGCCAGCCCCACTGAATTTTAATTCCAATACTAATGGTCTATGATTTACTCCCAAACTCCCTTACAGCTATTCAGTCAGTCCTTCAGGGAGTCCTTTGTTCCTAAAGCAAGCAGATATGCAGCTTAATCTAAGTCCCAGAATGACTCACCACCTACCACCATCAGACATTCAATAGACATGTGTTTCCATTTCCATTGGCCCCCTAACCCTTTATTCAACTAACCAGAGTCCCACCGGAAGTAAAAAGCATACTGTATTTTATATATGAACTCTAAATTCCAAAACTAAAGTATGTACTTTTAGAGGAGTTCCCTTCTTGAATTTTGTTAAGATAGCTTAAACAATTAATTTCCCTGTTGAGAAAATTTTTGCAATCTCTCCGTCTGACAAAGGGCTAATATCCAGATTCTACAAAGAACTCAAACAAATTTACAAGAACAAAAAAAGCAAACAATCCCATCAAAAAGTGGGCAAAGGATATGAACAGACACTTCTCAAAATAAGACATTATGTGAGCAACAAACATATGAAAAAAAGTTCAACATCACTGGTCCTTAGAGAAATGCAAATCAACACCACTATGAGATACCATCTCATGCCAGTCAGAATGGCGATCATTAAAAAGTCAGAAAACAACAGCTGCTGGAGAGGATGTGGAGAAATAGGAATGCTTTTACACTGTTGGTGGGAGTATAAATTAGTTCAACCATTGTGGAAGACAGTGTGGCAATTCCTCAGGGATCTGAAACTAGAAATACCATTTGACCCAGCCATCCCATTACTGGGTATATACCCAAAGGATTTTAAATCATTCCATCATAAAGACATATGCACTTTTATGTTTCCTGCAGCACTGTTTACAATAGCAAAGACTTGGAACCAACCCAAATGTCCATCAGTGATAGACTGGATAAACAACATGTGGCACATACACATCATGGAATACTATGCAGCCATAAAAAAGGATGAGTTTGTGTCCTTTGCAGGGACATAGATGAAGCTGGAAACCATATCTCAGCAAACTAACACAGGAACAGAAAACCAAACACTGCATGTCCTCACTCATAAGTGAGAGTTCAACATTGAGAACACATGGACATAGGGAAGGGAACATCACACACCAGGACCTGTTGAGGGATGGGGGGCTAGAGGAGGGATAGCATTAGAAGAAACACCTAATGTAGATTATGGGTTGATGGGTGCAGCAAACTACCATTGCACGTGTACACCTATGTAACAAACCTGCATATTCTGCACATATATCTCATAACTAAGTATAATAACAAAATTTTTAAATTAATTTTCCTATTATTACTTTTGTTACTGTTTTCCTTTTTATTGTATTTTTATATTGTGTTCTTTTAATTAATATTGTCTTCCAGTATTTTTGTGCAAATGTATTCTAGCTAGGAAACATAATCAGATATATGAAATCTGTGGGAAAATGTTTCTCATATTTTCACAAACTTTTGTACCAATTTTCCTATAATGCTATTTATTTCTATAATCTTTTTGAAGATATATAAACCAACAGGTGAAAAACTAAAGTGCTAACACAGATTTAGATTTTGTTACTAAAAAATGGAAAATGGTATTTTGAGAATGGAGCCAAAGTCTGAGGATAGATTAAAACAAATATAAGAAGTTTCATAACAAAAAAGTAATGTCATGAAATTTTGGAATTGAAGGGAATTTCAATTTAGTGGAAGCATTCACTATATGAAGAATTCTCTCTTCAGCATATAAGAGACTTAATGAAAAATTAATATTTTAAATAACTATATTGAAGATGACCTGAATTAATTGATTTATTAACCCCAGTTGTTTTACTCATAAAGCCCATTTTATTTATTTTCTGAATAATTTTTCTGGACCTTACATTGAGATAAGTCAATATGACAAAATATGTGCACGCACATATATACACCCATACCCACTCTCTACTAGACCTACCTGTAGTCAATAAAATGTGCTTTTTAAAACCAAAAAGTAATCTGTTTAAAGATAAAAATTCCTAAATTCCTCCAACTAAGGTAAAGTATAGCCTTAATTGATTTTTGTAAAGGTAAATATAAGCCCTAACTGCATGAATAGTTCAGATGGTAGGAATTAAATATTTATGATTTTATTTTTTAAAAAAACTAGAGCCTTTAAATCTGTTTGAACATAGCATTTCAACTAGATAAGATCCAGGATTTTACTACCAAGGAAAAGTATCCAATGTCTAAAACAAATATTTTTGTAATAAACTTATAGCCATTTTAACAATTTTTTCTTCAAGTTTTTAATATGCCAATCTTCTGAGTGTGTAGCCAGAAACTTCAAGCTATTTTGATGTAGATCTGGGGGGTATTGTATATTCTAGATTAAAATAGAGCCAAAACTCTTTAATATATGATCAAAGTATTTCAGAATCTTTCATCCCTTCTGAACATTTATCTCAAACTTAAAACTATAAAAATAGACCCCTTTTTCTCAGCATAACCTGAAAGTCAACTGCCAATAGACATGTGTAGTAAAATAATTTTGAGAAATAATTTCGGTTTTTGAATTTGAATTTACATCATTTCTATTTCACTCTTCTAAGTGTAGTCCTTATCTTCCTACCAGACATCAGTTTCAGCTAATTGTTTTATAAGAACTGTGAGAAACTTGAGAAATTAATTACAACCACTTATCATTCTCGATAATTAATAGGATCTTAGGCATGCCAGTTTCTCAGAAAGATCTTAAATTACAGGCTTAATTTACCTATTTCCTATTTTTTGACAGACAGAGTAAAAAATGTTAGATGATTTTCTTCAGCTGCTTTTTAAACTGTATAAGCAGAAAAAAGGAAAACGAGAGAGGCTGAAGCCCATCAACAGTTTCCACTCTGACTTCCTCTTTCACATTTGCTTGGTGAATACATACATAGAGTTCAAACCAGCTGGACTTCAAGGTTGTGTAATTTATTTTATAAATGCTGACTTATTTTTTGGACATTTTAACTTCTGGTCCTGGCAGGACATATCATGCCAATTGTTTACAAAAGGAAGTTTGGATTCTAGTATATTGCCAGACAACATATTTGGACAACTTCATTTAATTTCTTTTCTTTGGATCAAATATTATTATAATCAGCATGCAAGTGATGTTTCATTATTTATTGGACCTTAATACAATCTAGATCTAATCTTTTCTTAATTTTACTCACATGAGCAAAGTAAATAAAACATTATGTTCTTCAAAATGTTATTTAACACAGTAATTTCACTTCAAATAATTTATTATAAGAATATGAATAAGGACTTTTCAAGTTATGTTTAGAATAACATTATTAAATATAAAGTATACTCTTAGTAATCAAAACACCTAGCAAAAGAGAAATAGTTAAATAATTTGTAGTAATTTCATAAAATAGAATGCATCTATTAAAAATATTTTAAAACATATTTGATGTCATTAAAATTAAATGATTTTAACTGCAAAAATGGAGCTATGAAAGTATTATATGCACATAGTCCCTGAAAGTTAACTGAAATTTGATCAATAGTGTTTTGAATAATTCAAACATTTTTATCTTTAATAACCCCTCCCCTGCACACACACATAGACATAATGAAATACTACAACACAATCAGCAGAAACAGTCTGAGCTCTTATGAGATGAAACAGTGATTATGGGAAGTTGTAAACATTGGGGTTGAACATTTTTGGGGGAGTTGAACCATGTTTTTGTTTTTCTCTGTAAGAACTGTTTCATTTTTCAATTGGGTTGTTATGATTTTCCTTAAAACTTGAAAAACTTTATGAGGAGAATATGGCTGTTGGCATATTTATTGTAGATCATTTCTCAATTTAGAATATATTTACTGACATAATCAACATGTAATTTTTCCATGCCTAAAGTTTAATTTTGGTGTGGTCTATTTTATCAATAATTTTCTGGATGGCTTTGGTTTAGAGTGATTCTTAGAGCACGTTCTCCATTTAGTAATAACAGCTAATATTACCGACCTTGACTATCGGGCAGAAGGAACTGTTCCAGGGGCTTTATCTGTGTGTAGGGCTGCACAGATGACCTTGTACATGCCCACCCAGGCATGTATATGGTCTGAGGCTTGCACCACAGCTTATGTGAGGCTTTGCAGGAATCTCTGTATCCCGAACACAAGAGGATAAGAGGCTTGTGAGGAGATGTTCTCTGGCCCTCTCCCACTCACTGCCCTTTCTTCCCTGAGAGGCTGCCATGAAATGCTTTCTCATTACATCTGGTGGCCTGAAGATATGCACCATTCTTTTTCACCCCCTCAGGATATAGCTACGCACCACACAACTGCTCAGCTGTAGCCACGAATTGGCTTCTATGTGAGGAAGTATGCCACACCGTTGTGCGGCACTCACTGGCTCTTTTTGTTTTGGTGTCATCCTTTTCAACATATAGGATGAGGGCCAGGGAGCTGGCACCTTTGGCTACTCTTCTTTTTGCTATATATGTAAGTAGTAAATGATTTAAATCTGAAAGTGTCTTCTCGTATCTTTACTAGCCAAAACAATGAGCTCATGTTAATTCACGTAATCCTAAAAATTAAATATTGCTTTTTATACACGTGAGTAAACTGAGATACAGATGTCACATAGGTCATCCTGGCAAGTGGTAGAACCCCAATTTAAACCAAGATAGTCTTACCATGGAGCCTGCACTCAATCCCTGCACTAAGCTGCCTTTTTTGGTTATGCAAAATTATAAAAAAGAAAGCCAAAAGCAAATCCATGAGGCTATAATCAAAGACACAAATAATAACAAGCATTCAAAGGATGTGGAGAAGCCAGAATCTTCATACACTGTTGGGAGGAAGTTAAAATGATGCAGCCGCTTTGAGAAACAGGTAAGGGATTCCTTAAAAGAACTCAACAATTCCACTCCTAGGTATGTACTCAAAGGAAATGAAAATGTATGTTCACATGAAAATTTGTATGTGAATATTTATGGCAACATTATTCATAACAGCCTAAAAAGTGGACAATTTAAATGTCCATCAGCTGATAAATGGATAAATAAAATATGATATATCCATGTAATGAAATATTATTCAGCCACTAAAGTACTGCCATGTGCTACAACAAAGATGGACGTTGAAAACACTATCCTTAAGTGAAGAAAGCCAGTGAAAAAAGATCCCATATTGTGTAATGCCATTAATATAAAATGTTCAAAATAGACAAATTTACAGAAACAGAAAATAGGTAAAAGTTTGCCTAGGGCTTGGGAGAAGAGCTGTTGGGGAAATGGAGGTTGAGTGCTACAGGGTGTGGGAGTTTTTCTTAGAAAGATGAAAATAAAAGTGTGAAGTTGATTGTGGCCATAGTTGTATGCTGTGAATATACTAAAAATAAATTGTACATGTTCAATGAATGAATTGTATGGTATGTGAATTATATCTCATAAAGCTGTTACAAAAAAGAAGTCTATGTTATATTTAATACCTTATTATATTTAAATATTATATCCATTTGGCATTTATTTTGATATGAAAGATGATATAAGGAGTTTACCTTTGTCTAGCCAGTTTTTCTTACATCATTTATTGAATAATACAAATTGAATTTATTTAATAATGTTGAATAATACAAATCATGCAGATTTCAAATTCCACTTTTATTATTTTGTAAACTACCAGACCTGTATATTGACTCAATGTTGTAGCTTGATGTGTTTGTCTATTCCTGTGTCAGTACTACATGTTTCAATAACTACCATTTTATGATATATTTAAATTTCTCTCTTTACTCTTTTTTCAGATATATTGTTTTTAATATTTTCAAACTTTAAAAAATAATATTTAGTTTGCATCAAAAATACAGTATTTTTATTAGATTCATACTGAATTGAATTAACAAACTGTATAAAATCTGCATTTATGCTCATTTTATCTATTCCAGTCTTCATTTACATACCTTAGTAGAATCTCTTAATACTAAATAATCCAACTTTGTTATTTCTGAGGCTTTGGTGTATGACATCTTTTCTTCCATTAGTCTGATTTCATTTTTGTACAAAATAATGTTCCCTAATTTTGGTATTTTAATTTGATTAAAAAAAGAAACACCCTACTGAATTATCTTATTTCTGTTTCTGTTTTTTTTTTTAATTATAGTCAAACCATCTGCAAATAATGGTATTTTGATTATTCCTTTCCCATATTTGTGCTCTTATTTCTTCTCTATTTCTTCTCTTAATTTCCATTGGCCAGCAGTTTTATTTTTTTAATGTGGTATCCTTGTCTTATCCCTTACGTTAATAGAAGTCTTTGTAGTATCATTATATTCTCACTTCAGTTGTTGGTATGAGATCTACAAGTTTTTAGTTACAGCAAGGAAACATTTTTTCCTATTTTTTCTATAACTATTGAAGATGTAGAGAAGGGAGAAGGTACTTTTAACATATTGTTGAAGTGTATCTGTATTTATTTGTGTTGATACAGTAATATTTGCTATAATTTTCCACTGTTGTGGAATCCTTTTTTTATTTTTTTTCCGAGACAGTCTCGCTTTGTCACTAGGCTGGAGTGCAGTGGTGCAACCTCAGCTAACTACAACCTCCACCTCCCAGGTTCAAGTGGTTCTTCTGCCTCAGCCTCCCTAGTAGCTGAAACTATAGGTGCGCCACCACGCCCAGCTGATTTTTGTATTTTTAGTAGAGATTGGGTTTCACCGTGTTGGCCTGAATGGTCTTGATCTCTTGACCTCATGATCTGCCCACCTTGGCCTCCCAAAGTGCTGGGATTATAGGCATGAGCCAAGGCACCCAGCCTGTGGCATCTTTTTAAATTTCTTGGTATTTCGTATTGACCAACCCTTAAAAAGTTATTTGAAATTATTGATTTCTTTATTCTTTCAGCAGAAATGATTTTAGCAGTTAGCATAAAGTTTAGCATAAAACATGTCAAACTTTATTATAGGTGCTAAGGATATGGAGAGGGGTTTACAAAACAGTCATGCCGTCTCTTGTAGTTTAGACAATTAACAATTAAATGTGTGCATATATATTTTATTTACAGATATATAGTCATGTGTCACTTAACGACAGGGATATGTTCTGAGAAATATATCATTAGATGATTTTGTCATTATGTGAACATCATGGAGTGTACTTATACACAAAACTAGATGGCCTAGGCTACCATACACACATAGGCTATCTGAAATAGCCTATTGCTCCTAGGCTACAAACCTGCCCAGCATGTCATTGTACTGAATACTGTAGGCAATTGTAAGCCAATGGTAAATATTTGTGTATCTAAATTTATCGATACATAGAAAAGAAATGGTAAAAATACAGTATAAAATATTAAAAGGTATACCTGTATAGGACACTTATCATGAATGGAGCCTGCAAGACTGGAAGTTGCTCTGGGTGAGTCAGTGAGTGGGTGGTGAGTGCATGTGGAGGCCTAGGACGTGACTGTGCACTACTGTAGTCTCCATAAATACTGCACACTTAGGCTACACTAAATTCATAAAATATTTTTCTTCCTTTAAGAAGAAATTAACGCTAGCTTTTTGTAACTTTTAAACTTTATAAACTTATTGACTTTTTAAACTTTTGACTCTTGTAATAACTTAAAACACAAAAACATTGTACAACCACACAAAAATATCATCTTTATATCCTTATTCTATGAACAGTTTTCTGTTTTTTTATTATTTTTATATTTTTAAACATTTTTACCATTGTTGTTAAAAGCTAAGATGCAAACATACCCATTAGCCTAGGCCTACCCAGGGCCAGGATCATCAGTGTCACCGTCTTCCACCTCCACATCCTATTCCACTGGAAGTTCTCCAGGAGCAATAGCCCACCTGGAGCTGTCATCTGCTAGGATAACAATGCCTTCTTCTGGAACAC
>PVKP010030705.1:0-27683 GCA_004027715.1 Plecturocebus donacophilus
TAACTGGAAGTAAATCACTCCCCAGCAATTGCATAGCATTTCACAGGTTTAAATAAAATATTGGTTGGCTGCTTATTTGTTATTTTCATCCCCTATTCCTTCCTGTCTCCACTGTTATACACAATTATTGGCATAAAAGAGGTTTTTAATACCCATTTTTAGACTGTATTTTAGCCTGGGCAATAAAACAAGAATCCCATTCTATCTCCCTCTTTCTCTTCCTCTTTCTTTCTCTCTTTCATTCTTTTTTATTCTTTCTTTTGCTGTTTCTTTCTTTCTCGTTTTCTCTTTTTCTAAAATCTCTTCCTCTTTCTTTCTCTTTCATTCTTTTTTCTTTCTTTTGCTGTTTCTTTCTTTCTCCTTTTCTCTCTTTTTCTAAAGTCTCTTCATTTCTTTTTCTTTTTTTTCTTTCTTTTGCTGTTTCTTTCTTTCTCCTTTTCTAAAAAAAAAAAAAATAAAAAAATAAAGAACTGCCTTGACAGAAGCTTCCTTTGAGGGATAAATGTAAGCCTTGATTGAGGCTTGAATATAAGATACAGGATATCAACATCAGTGCTGTAGCCCCTTGATCTTCAAGTGTGGTCTGGGGATAGCAACATCAGTATTGTCTGGGAACTAGTCTGAAATGCAGAATCTCAGGCCCTCCCTGGAGAAAACTGAATCAGAATCCCTGAGAGTGGGGCCCAGCAATCAGTGTTTTAACAAGTCATCTGTGTAATCCTGACACAGCTCCAAATGGATGGGGAGCTGGGCTGGAAGTCCATGTACTTGGATATTATAACTGTATAAATATATATAGGCCAGAGGTGGCTCAAAGGCCAGTTTAGAAGCCCTAGGGTAGTGCAAGACTTAACTAATGATTCATTTGCAAGCATTTTAAATATTTGTAGAGAGAAGGTAGAAGGAGATGCATTTAAATTTCATGTAAAATAAATTAACCTGAATGCAAATGATTATTCCAATATATTTGCTTTATAGTATAAATTGTTTATTTTGATTTTTAATTAATGTTTTACAAACAGACAAGTATATTTTAAACAGAAATTTGGATTAAAATGTCTGGAAATCTTGAGATAAAATTCCATCACTACTATGTAGTTGGTCACAATTTGGTAGGACAGTAAGGCAGAAAGAGACAGTTAGGACCCTGGGGTCTCTGAGAACCAGGCAAATGATATTATGAGATTAAGAAGAGGAAACCTCTGGCTAAGAATGTGGATAGGTAGAGAGCTTCTAGGCTGAGGCATGGAGGAATTACACATTTAGGAACTACAAGCCCATTGATATGGTTGTAGGGTTTTGCAGTTTGATGGGCAAAGAAATGTCAGCTTCTTCTCTTTTGATTTTTAAACACTTTATTAAGATTTAATTCATGGCCAGGCATGGTAGCGTATGCCTGTAATCTCAGCATTTTGGGAGGCCAAGGCTGGAAGATCACTTGACATCAGGAGTTTGAGACCAGCCTGGTCAACATGGCAAAACCCCGTCTCTACCAAAAAACAAAAATCAGCCAGGCCTGGCTGTAGATGCCTGTAATCCCAGCTACTTGGGAAGCTGAGGCAGGAAAATCACTTGAACCCGGGAGGTAGAGGTTGCAATGAGCTGAGATCATGGCACTGCACTCCAGCCTGAGCGAAAGAGTGAGACTCCAACTCAGAAAAAAATAAAAGATTTAATTTACATACCATGAAATTCACAAGTGAATATTTGTGATTTTTAGCATATTCACAGACTTACACTACTGTCACCACTGTCTAATTTTAGAACATTTTAATCATCTCACAAAGAAATTTCTGTATCTGTTTAGCATCATTATCCATTCTGTCCTACACCCTAGGCAAACTCTACTTGCATTTCTATATATTTGCCTATTCTGGACTTTTCCCATGAGTTAAATCATTTCATATATATATATATATATATATATATATATATATGTGTGTGTGTGTGTGTGCGTGTGTGTGTGTGTATACATGCCTCACTTTTACTTTGCATGTTTTCAATGTTCAACCACATTATATAATGTATCACTACTTTATTACTTGTACTGCTAAATAAAATTGCAATATGTGATTATATGGATATAAGACATTCTATTGATCCATTCATCAATTGAGGGATATTTGGTTTGTTTCTACATTATGGCTATTATGAATAATGCTTGAGATGAATATTTGTTAACAATATTTTGTGGACATATGTTTTCATTTCTTCTGAGTATATAACTGGGAGTGGAATTGCCAGCTCATATGGCAACTCTATGTTTAACCTTTAGAAGGACTGTCAGACTGACTTCAAATAATGTTGGCTGCATCATTTTACATTCCCACCAACAATGTATGAAGGTTTCAATTTCTCCACATCCTGTCAACACTTGCTATTATCTGTCATTTTGATTATAGCCATTCTAGTGAGTGTGAAGTGGCTTCTCATTGTGGTTTTTATAGGCAATAACAAATGCTGGAGAGGATGTAGAGAAAAGGGAATTCTCCTACACTGATGATGGGAATGTAGATTAGTACAACCACGGTGGAGAGCAATTTGGCAGTTCTTCAGAAAACTAGAAATAGAGCTACCATTTGATCCTGAAATCCCACTGCTGGATATATACACAAAAGAAAGGAAATCAGTCTATCTAAAAGATATCTGTACTTTCATGTTTGCTGCAGTACTGCTCACAACAGCCAAAATTTGGAAGCAACCTAAGTGTCCATCAGTAGAAAAATAAATAAGGCAGCTGGGGGAAGGAGCAGCTGTGGGCACTGCTTCAGCAGACTTAAATGTTCCTGCCTGCTGGCTCTGAAGAGGGTAATGGATCTCCCACTATAGAGCTTGAGCTCTGCTAAGGAACAGACTGCCTCCTCAAGTGGTTCCCTGATCCTGGTGCCTCCTGACTGGGAGACACATCCCAGCAGAGCTTGACAAACACCTCATACAGGAGAGCTCTGGCAGGTGCCCATCTGGGAGGAAGCTTCCAGAGGAAGGAGCAGGCAGCAATCTTTGCTGTTCTGCAGCCTCTGCTGGTGATACCCAGGCAAACAGGATCTAGAGTGGACCTCCAGCAAACTCCAGGAGGCCTGAAGCAGAGGGGAAGTCAGGAGACCTGACTGTTAGAAGGAAAACTAACAGAAAGAAATAGCATCAACATCAACAAAAAGATTGTCCACAAAGAAACTCCATCCAAAGGTCACCAATATAAAAAACCAAGAGCAGATAAATCCACGAAGATGAGAAAAAAATAGCACAAAAAGGCTGAAAATTCCAAAAATCAGAACGCCTCTTCTCCTCCAAAGGATCTCAGCTCCTCACCAGAAAGGGAACAAAACTAGATGGAGAATGAGTTTGACGAATTGAAAGAAGCAGGCTTCAGGAGGTGGGTAATAACAAACTCCTCCAAGCTAAAGGAGCATGTTCTAACCCAATGCAAGAAAGCTAAGGACCTTGAAAAACGGTCAGAGGAATTGCTAACTAGAATAACCAGTTCAGAGAAGAACATAAATGACCTGATGGAGCTGAAAAACACAGCACAAGAACTTCATGAGGTATACATACACAAGTATCAATAGCTGAATAGAACAAGCAGAAGAAAGGACATCAGAGATTGAAGATCAACTTAATAAAATAAAGCTTGAAGACATTATTAGAGAAAAAGAATGAAAAGGAACTAACAAAGCCTCAAAGAAATATGGGACAATGTGAAAAGACCAAACCTACTTTTGGCTGGTGTACCTGACAGTGACAGGGAGAATGGAACCAAGTTGGAAAAACACTCTTGAGGAAATTATCCAGGAGAACTTCCCCAACCTAGCAAGGCAGGCCAACATTCAAATTCAGGAAATACAGAGAACATCACAGAGGTACTCCTTGAGAAGAGCAACCCCAACACACATAATCATCAGATTCACCAAGGTTGAACTGAAGGAAAAATTGTTAAGGGCAGCCAGACAGAAAGGTTAGGTTACCCACAAAGGGAAGCTCATCAGACTAACAGAAGATCTATCTGCAGAAACCCTACAAGCCAGAAGAGAGTGGGGGCCAATATTCAACATTCTTAAAGAAAATGATTTTCAACCCAGAATTTTATATCCAGCCAAACTAAGTTTCATATGAGAAAGAGAAATAAAATCCTTTACAGACAAGCAAATGCTTAGAGATTTTGCCACCACCAGACCTGCCTTACTAGAGCTCCTAAAAGAAGCACTAAATAAGGAAAGGAAAAACTGGCATTAGCCATTGCAAAAACATTTCAAATTGTAAAGACCACAGACACTATGAAGAAACCACATAAAGTAACCAGCAAAATAACCAGATAGCATCATAATAACGGGATCAAACTCACACATAACAATATTAACCTTAAATATAAATGAGCTAAATGCCCCAATTAAAAGACACAGAATGGCAAATTGGATAAAGAGTCAAGACCCATCAGTGTGCTGTATTCAGGAGACCCACCTCTCATGGAAAGACATACATAGGCTCAAAATAAAAGAATGGAGAAATATTTAACAAGTAAATGGAAAGCAAAAAAAAGCAGGGTTGCAATCCTAGTCTCTGACAAAATAGACTTAAAACCAACAAAGATCAAAAGAGACAAGGAAGGGCATTACATAATGGCAAAGGGATCAATGCAACAAGAATAGCTAACTATGCTAAATATATATGCATTCAATACAGGAGCACCCAGATTCATAAAGCAAGTTCTTGGACACCTACAAAGACACTCAGACTCCCACACAATAATAGTGGGAGATTTTAGTACCCTGCTGTCAATATTAGACAGATCAATAAGACAGAAAATTAACAAGGATAGTCAAGACTTGAACTCAGCTGTGGACCTAATAGACATCTTCAGAACTCTCCACCCCAAATAAACAGGATATACACTCTTCTCAGTACCACATTGCACTTACTCTAAAATTGACCACATAATTGGAGGTAAAACACTCCTCAGCAAATGCAAAAGAATGGAAATCACAACAAATAGTCTCTCAGACCACAGTGCAATCAAATTAGAACTCAGAATTAAGAAACTCACTCAAAACTGCACAAATACATGGAAGCTGAACAACCTGATCCTGAATGACTGTTGGGTACATAATGAAATTAAGGCTGAAATAAATAAGTTCTTTGAATCTGGGTTCCCGAGAGGCCGGCACGTCTGCCGGGGACCCTTGGCCAGCAAGAGGGTCCCAACCTGAATAGGGGAATGCGTGGAAAAAAGAGAAGACAGACAAGCGGGGTCTGGAGGACTGAGTAAGCAATGCTTAAACAGCAATGCCTAAACAGCAACTTTATTGTGCACACAGTTAGTATATATATGTTTGTCCTATGTCATTAGCAGGAACAGATACCATTATCTCATACATGAAAGCAGCACATAAGAACAATAGTAAAATCAGATACATAATTGGGTACAATCACGTCACGCAGGTGGTGGGGCAACCTATAGTTAAAAGTTACTGACGTATGCACGGCACCAGAGAGGCAGAAACCTATTATATTTGTGCAGTCACGAGAACAAGCAGAGGACCCAACAGTGGGTAAACAAAGTCATAAATCAGATACAGAAACTGGACACATTGTCCTGTCAGACCACATGCAGGCCACATCACAGTCTCACAAAGTTCTTTTTATAATTCCTTTACCTGCAGTTCCTACTTTCCCATAGCTCGACTGCCTCCAACAGGAAACTGTGTCTGGGCTCAAGCTCACCATATGGTGAGGCCCAATTCCGAGGGGTCTCATATGGGAACGAACCCCACATTTGAAACCAATGAGAACAAAGACACAGCATACCAGAATCTCTGGGACACAGTGTTTAGAGGGAAATTTATAGCCCTAAATGACCACAGGAGAAAGCAGGAAAGTTTTAAATGGGAAAGATCACAACGTACCAGAATCTCTAGGACACAGTGTTTACAGGGGAATTTATACCACTAAATGCCCACAGGAGAAAGCAGGAAAAATCTAAAATTGACACCCCAACATCACAATTAAAGAACCAAAGAAGCGAGAGCATAAAAATTCAAAAGCTAGCAGAAGACAAGAAATAACTAAGATCAGAGCAGAACTGAAGAAGATAGAGACATGAAAAATCCTTCAAAAAAAGTCAATGAATCCAGGAGATGTTATTTTCTAAAAGATTAATAAAATAGACTCCTAGTCAGACTAATATATAAGAAAAGAGAGAAGAATCAAATAGACACACTAAAAATGATAAAGGGGATAGCACCCCTGATCCCACAGAAATACAAACTACCATCAAAGAATACTATAAAGACCTCTACACAAATAAACTAGAAAATCTGGAAGAGATGGACAAGCTCCTGGATGTGTACACCCTCCTAAGACTAAACCAGAAAGAAATCAAATCCCTGAATAGACCAATAACAAGTTCTGAAATTGAGGCAGTAATTAATGGCCTACCAACCAAAAAAGTCCAGGACCATACAGATTCACAGCCAAATTTTACCAGAGGTACAAAGAGAAGCTGGTGCCGTTCCTTCTGAAATGATTCCAAATAATAATCAGAAAAGAGAGACTCCTCCCTAACTCATTTTAGGAGGCCAGCATCTTCCTGATACCAAAGCCTGGCACAGATACAACTGAAAAAGAAAATTTCAGGCCAATATCCCTGATGAACATCGATGCAAAAATCCTCAATAAAATACTGGCAACCTGAATCCAGCAGCACATCAAAAAGCTTATCCACCACGATCCAGTCAGCTTCATCCCTGGGATGCAAGGCTGGTTCAACATATGCAAATCAATCATATAAACAGAACCAATGACAAAGACCACATGATTACCTCAATAGATGCAGAAAAGGCCTTCGATAGAATTCAACACCCCTTCATGCTAAAATCTCTCAATAAACTAGGTATTGATGGAACATATCTCAAAATAATAAGAGCTATTTATGACAAACCCACAGCCAATATCATACTGAATGGGCAAAAGCTGGAAGCATTCCCTTCAAAAACTGGCACAAGACAAGGATGCCCTCTCTTACCACTCCTAGTCAACATAGTGTTGAAAGTTCTGGCCAGGGCAATCAGGCAAGTGAAAGAAATAAAGGGTATTCAAATATAACATTCAATATATTAATGTTATAAAAAGTAACTTTGTTGAAAGTAAAAGAACATTACTATACATAGAAGTGCCCTACTACTTTCAAAAAAATATTTGTTCCATGATGAGCTCTGTCCTGAGGACATGTGTCCTACTCTCATCTTGATAGCAATAACTTATCTTGTGAATTCATTCATTCATTCACCAAATAGTTGTTTAGAATCTAATATACACTCTGTCACTTGCTAGTTTTGTGAACTTGGTAAGGTACTAAGTTTTCGGTTTCAATTTCCTTGTTTCCTTATACAATAATAATTTTTTTCCCAGGACTCTTTTCGGCCATTTGCTAAAATCTACACCTGATATTTTTGTTTCACGACTCTCCTCATCTGTTCATTAATTTACTGGTAATAAAAGATTTGCCTTTGAGGTTTATATCTCTCTGACTTAGAAAGTTACGCATGAGAAGATTATTTCTTCATATGGATAATTTGCTGCCATCCTAATGAGGTGTGCTAGGTGTTTGTTTGAGAAGATACAGCATTGAGCACACTGGAGTTGGTTTCTGATATCATGAAGGTCATAGTGCAGTGGGAATGGAGGAAGATGTGAAAGAATCACAAAATAATTAAACGCTAAATTGGAACAGGCATTGTGAGGGTCAATTACGGAATATACTATGAATGTGCAGGAGACTAGTTTAGGTGTGGGTCTGGGGCAATTTCTCCAAGAAAGTAATATTCTAGCAAAGACCTGGAGGATAGAGTTGAACAAAGAAAGAATGGGAGAACACACACTTTGGGCAGGAGTGTGAAAATTCCCAGGTAGATGAAAGCTTGTGGTGACTTTCCAGAAGACAGAGGAGGCTGTCATGAGCTGAGACTGTTAAGAATATTTACTATGTCTCACCTCAATTCCTTTTTTCATGTGGCACACTTTCCAGATACTATTAAATTGGATTCCTCCAGTGTTCCTTGTAAACAGGCCCCAATACAGTTCCTCTGCAGTGCCATGACAAATGCAAAAAATACTGGAACATCGTCTTAGTCAGTTGAGGTTCCTATAACAAAGTACCATATACCAAGTGGTTTATAAACAACAGAAATTTATTTCTTATAGCTCCAGAGTTCTTAGAAGCCCAAGATCTGGATGGCACCACAGCCAAGTTTTGCTGAGGGCCCCCTTGCAGGTTGCAGACCGCCTACTTCCTGTTATATTCTTACATGGTTGAAAGAGAATGAGAGAGCTCTTTAAGGTCTCTCTCACAAGGGCACCAATCCCATTAATAAGGGCTCTACCCTAATGACCTAATCAACCCTCAAGGGCCCCACCTTCTCTTATCGTCACACTGGTGGTTAGGATTTCAGCATGTGAATTTTGTGGGAACAAAAACATTCAGTCAGTCCACCACAGGCATTTTTTCTTTTTGTCTAGGAAAATTAAATTTCCATTAATGTAATCTGAGTGAACATTTGCATTTTTAACAACTTCATCTCTGTTGTGGTTGTGGCCAATGAAATCCTCAGTCTTTATTAAGTAAATGAGTGTTAGAGCAGTTACGTACTTTCAATTAATGTTTGAGCCTAAGAGAATTTTAAACATATCGCTGCTAATCTCAAGTTTTTTTATTTGTTGTAGCATTTTGTTTTTGAGATAATTCTTAACCCATTGTATTCTGTTTTGTTCATAACAGGTATCAGTAGATACTGCACTTTTGGTACATATTAAGCATAATTACATACCTTTTGCTCTGGAGGAATAATATACATGGAGAAAAGTAAGCAATAAAATGATGGGAAGTATGTTAATGTGAAGAAAGCATCTGTTATGTGTAACTTTCTAAGTCAGATGTGATTGTAATGTCAAAGACAGGCCTTTACTTCCAGTGAATTAATGAACAAATAAAGAAAGACATGAAACAAAAAATAGAAAAACAAAATGCTGTGGTGATTTTTTATCATAGCCATGACAACAGATGGACTGCAGTATCAGTCATCCTCATTCGTTCTGAGGTGTCAGTCATCCTCATTTGAAGCGTTTCATGGTTATTCAAAAGCCAAAACTAATCTGACTGCAGTACTGTATGTAAGTGATTGTGTGTATGTGTGTGTGTGTATGTATTTCTTCAAACAAAAAAAGGGAGTTAAAGAATCATATCCAGATCTTTTCATAGTTAAGTGTTTAAACTGTAAAGTGTTTCTAGGGTGTTTGGGTGCCCCATACTTTATACTTGGAGAAGTCCCACCAGATGATTTGTGAGCAAGTAGAGTGTTCACATCTAACACTGGAAAGATCAACATCCATGAGCTTGTATTTGCAGTCTGGACAATGCTAGGCACTTGTCACAATCTTGGCCCCAAATGTGATTCTTGGGAGGCACATTTTTTGGAGACATCATTGAGTTTTTCCAGTGTCCATGGACCAATGTCTGCACCACAGAGTCAGAGGCTGGAAGATCCCTGTTTCAACTAGTGAATCAATTTTTTCCACTGCACAGTGAGGTTACATCTCACTGGTAAACCAAAGACAGATGAGAACCATGCCTTTTCTGAGAGCTCTCTGGAGAATATTTCACAAACTCAACTGGCCATTCATTCTTGTGTCAAGTGAGTCCTGCTTGTTACGAAATTCTTCCTTGTGTTTAACCTCTAGAGTCTGAGACTAAGCAAGCTTTCACTATTTTGTCCAGTAAATATGAGAAAAAATTTGGTTACCATATAATTAGGGCCATTAAGTCCCTTTTACCTTTGTCCCCTCTGGTTTACAAAATAAGTTCAGGTTCTTTCACTTCTCTGATTGTCATTTATCTATGTTTATCCTTTCTTAGTGGTCTGGAACATTCTCACATTTTTTGCTTACTGCTGGGAAACTTAAGATTTCTTCACTCAGAGGCTAATGTTCTTTCTTGTTCATCTCAGTTAATTCCCCTTTACATTTTGAGTACACCTAGTATTTCAAGAATGCATAATTTAGACAAGTAAGTGTTCATAGTAGTATTATTATTTGGTGGAAAATGATAGTTCTTAAGAGAAAAGTAATTTTTTAAATTATTATTTTAAAGCCTTCAGAGTGAGAATCAAAACTGTGATGGGTTTCCCATTTCTCTGCAGCAAGTGTATTCTACACTATCTATCATTCTGTAAGCAGGAGTGTGAACCTAGGTGAGTTTGTAGATGTTCCTGATCTTGGTTCACGGTTTTTGGTGATCCAAACAGTAACCATCATGGCCATCCACTGCTAGTTCCAGTGAGGGATTGCTGGTTTTGACTTGTGTTCTGTAAGTGCATCTTCAACAAAGAACGCTCCTTCATCTTCTTAAACATACACTCTGTATCTTTATTTATGATAATAATAGGACCAACAATATTGGGAGCTTATAATGTCCAATGCATTTTGCTTAAAACCTTACATAGATTACATAATTTAACTTTTTCAACAATGCTACCAGGTGGGTACTGCTTTCCCATACATTGTACTGATGTAAAAAATTGAGATATAGAAGTTTAGGTAACTTTCCCAAGGTCGACATCCAAAAACTGGCAAAGCTGAGCTTTGAGTTCATGTCCTTTTTATCCACAGTCATGAATGTAAATGCTGTGTCTTCTCATTCCTTCTGCATATCAAAGTCCTTCCTGTTTGTGATAGATTGATGGTAAAAATGGTCTCTCTTTAAAAAAAAATATTGTAGAAATAGGAATCTCGCTATGTTGCACAGGCTGGTCTCGAATTCCGGGGCTCAAGTGAACCTTCCTCCTTGGCTACCAAAGTGCTGGGATTACAGGTGTGAGCCACTGTGCTTGACCACATGATTCCATTTTTTTTAAACCCCTCACTGTACTGACATCCTTTGCAATGCTGCATTGTAGCTTTTCCATTCAGGAGCTGGGATTCACTTCTCTGCAAGGATGATTGGCCAAAAACAATCATCCTTGTAATTGTTTTTGGCCAATAGAATGCAGCAGAATTAATCATGTGGCACTTTCAAATCTATGCCTCAAGAGATCCTATGCTAGTCCACTGTTTCCCTTAGGAAACTGCTTAGCTGCCATGTGAATAAGCTCAGATGAGCCTGCTAAGAAATAAGATGCATGGTGGAAGAGATCCCAGTTGTCCCATCAGAGGAAAGGCTTTTAGAGCAAGATGAGTGAGAAAAGTCAGAGATGGCAGGGGAAGAAGTTAAGCAAATGTTATCATAACTAGACATTAATTTCAGCCTGATCCAATGGGGAACACTAGACCATGAACTGCACCATAGAGTTGGTTCCACTTTGAAGCATGTTGAATATTCCCATGCAGCTGCCCTTGCATGTGTGTCTAAGTGTAGTATATGTGTATGCTTGGCTCCCAAGCACTAACAGAGAGCAATTCTCTTGAGAAGAGGGGACCTAGGAGACAAATCTGGGGAGGGATACACTGATCCAGTGAAGGGAACTTGGCAAGGCATCTTTAGCTTTTCCTGATGCTTACTTGGGAAGAACTAAAATCACAGACTTTTCTTGTTCAGGAACTCACAAGGAGAAGAAAGTCAGCTGCATCCATGTAGTGTATGGTAAAATAAAAAATAGTTGACTCAATATATATATATTCAGCAATAAGAATGTGTATATATATATATATATATATATATATATGGGAAAAGTTATATGAAAGAAAATACATATCTGTGTACAGATATATATGTAATATGCAGTTGTGCCTTTGTATCATAGTGAGATTGGTTCCATGACCTCCTGTGAATGCTCAAGCTCCTGGTGGGGCAACTGTATATACATACAAAAACATGTAAACATGTACATGAAAATATATAAGTTCCACCTACACAGGCAAATACAAAGAAGCACACATATCCCAATATATATATAGAATAAGATCTGAAATATAGCAAAATGTAAACTGTAATTATCAAAAGTTTATGGGATTAAATATATTTTTGTTTTCTTTATGCTTTTCTTCATTTTCAAAACTTTCTTAGCTGAGCATGTATAGACTACAAAGAAACAGAAAAATATTGGAGAATGTAATATAGATCTCAAGTATGCAAAGCATCATAAGATTTTCAAGCCTTTTATATACATTATGAAATGCATTGCCCTGTTGGAGTCACAAGACCCATTAGTAAATAGTGAGATTAAACATTGTTTTAGAAGTCTTCTTTCTGTGAAGTCTCTTTGAATATGTCTTTGACTTCTGGAAGGGGCCAGTTTCAGTTAGAGATCATTCTGGTGCCCATAGTCAGTGACCTTGCACACAGCTCTCTATAGCTTTAATCAAGTGGAAACAGAGCTACCATGTTGGTCAGCTCCTTACACATTTAGGTTTTTAATTTTTCATATGTAACATGACAAGGTTATGTTACTAGTCTTTGAAAACTTCTCCAGATCACAATTTTGGGGATTCTGAGTCAATGTGGATTCTACCAATAAATGACTCTCAGAACACTCACAGGAGTGATGGCGTTATTGACAAAGGATAAATGAGAACCTTCAATTCATTAAAGCATCAGAAGCAAACCTACAGCAAAGAGTCGTAGGATAACTTTGTTTATGGTAAGAAAAAAGCCTTTCAGTTTTTACTAAAGACTAGCCTTAGTGGTTTTACCTGTAGTTTGAATTGGGATTTTTCCACTGCTGTTAAAAACACCCAGAATGAGAACAACCTGTATGGCTGCTTTCTGGTCAGCTTGAAGAGGCAAGTGGAAATTTTGCTAAGACACAGCTCTGTAGAGGGGAAGGACCCAGAAGGTAAAGTGGGTGGGAAGAGGTGAGAAGTCAATAATCTAAATTTTTAGCCTCTGGAGGCAAATGGAAAGCCTCTCTGTGGAGGTAGCTTCACCAAAATCATCTACACTGTATTCCAGAGCTTAAGCCCATCTCTAAGGTACAGGAGTTCAATTTTATCTTCAGGCCACATGTTTCTTATAAGCCTGAGACTCAATCATCAAATTATCTATTTAGTACTTCTACTTAGATGCCTCACAGGCGTCTCTAGCTTAGTATGGCCAAACGGAATCCTTAGTTTCCCCTTCAAGCTTGGCTCTGCTCACCTTTTCCATCTCTGTAAACAGCTCTACCTTCGACCCAGTTACCAAAGCCAGAAGCCTGAGAGTCATTCTTGACTTCTCCTTTTCCGTCATCCCCCACATTCAATTCATCAGCAGGCCGTGTCAATGCTTTCTCCAAAATATACCTCATGCTCATCTATTTTGCTCAATCTTGAGAACTCCCAGTCTATCTAAACCACCATCATGTTTTATCCAGACTTCTTCAACAGTCTAAAGATTAGGTTATTTGTTTCTGCTCTTGCCTCAACAATTTATACTCCACATCACAGCCAGAAGGACCTTTTAAAACCTTAAATTTGTGTTATGTCACTTCTCTGCTTAAATGCATTGTTCTTAGAATAAAAACTGTGTTCCCATCTATGGCCTATAAATGCCCTCATGATCTGGGTCTTTCTCCTCCTTGTCTTCAGCTACAATTCTTTTTCTGAAAATATTTAGGAGACCTGACTTGTTTTAAAGTCTCAAAACATACCCAACTTATATAGGTGACAAGGACTTTCTCTACTCTCTTCCCTGCCCAGAATATTTTTTCCCCGTTGATCAGATCTTGCTGTGGTTTGTCTCTTCTATCAGTGCTCAGCTTAAGTTTTACTTCATCAAAATGGCCCTACTCTCATTTTGTATCATAATTCCCCATTAATTTTTCTTGTAGCATTCATCTATTCATTAATTTATTTAATTGTGAATAGCAAGTCTCCCTTATTTGAGTATAAGCTCTCAGAAACCAGCCACTTTACTTTCTTTTGCAGAATGCACAACCCCTACACAGTGCTTGGTTCATAATAGGCACTTGATAAATCTTTCTCAAATGTATGAATAGGGCTGGGCACGATGGCTCACACCTGTAATCCTAGCACTTTGGGAGACCAAAGCAAGAGAATTGCTTGAGCTCAGGAGTTCCAGACCAGCCTGGACAACCTGGTGGAACCTCATCTCTACAAAAAAATACAAAAATTAGCCTCGCATAGTGGCACATATCTATAGTCCCAGCTACTTGGGAGGCTAAGAGGGGTGGATCACTTGAGCCCAGGAGGTGGAGGCTGCAGTGAGCCAAGATTGCACCACTGCATTCCAGCCTGACGGAGACTCTGTCTTAAACAAAATAACCCAAAACAGCTACAAGAGAACAAACAAATACATGGATAGATATGTGGACTTGCGCCTCAACTGGTAGAAGATCCAAACATATTTTTGACCATGATGGTAGGACCACAGAATGGGGAGTAATAGCTTTAGAAGTGACTAATTTGAAGATAGTTCTCAACTTGAAGATTGTTTTCAATTGAAAGATAGTTCTAAACTGGATTCATAAGCAATAGAGAGTTTAGCTAAAGAAAAAAAAATATGATTAGTTCACGATCAGACCTCTACCTGTATAATATCTGCTGAATGAAATGGATTACAGATCAGTAGTGACAGTAATGTTTTGCTGGCATATTTTCAGAGAAATTTTTGGTCCACCATTCTGCTCCTGAATCGATGTGTCAAATAACCCTTCTACTAGCCTGTGCAGGAAATTCAACACAGAGTTCTAAACTCAGCTTTTCCCAAAAGTATTTGTGTGATCTCAGCAGTCAATTAACTTTCAACCCTCAATTTTCTTATCTATGAAATAATAGGGAGAGGCAAATTTGAAAATATTTTTCTCCAGTTTTTCTCTATTTTGTTTGTTTGTTTGTTTTTGTTTTTGAGACGGAGTCTTGCTCTGCCACCCAGGCAGGAGTGCAGTGGCGTGATCACGGCTCACTGCAACCTCTACCTCCCAGGTTCAAGTTATTCTCCTGCCTCAGCCTCCTGAGGATCTGGGGCTACAGGTGCACACCACTGTGCTCAGCTAATTTTTTGTTTCTTCAGTAGAGATGGGGTTTCACCGTGTTAGCCAGGATGGACCCCATCTTCTGACCTCATGATCTGTCCACCTCAGCCTCCCAAAGTGCTGGGATTACAGGTGTGAGCCACTGCACCCAGCCTAACTCTAATGTTTAATGATTTCAGGAGACACATTTATTTTCCTTTAACCTACAGATAGCACACACTAAAGGGTAGCATGTTTTTTTCTAAGCACTCTTGTATATTTGTACTTCCTTCAGCTTTTTTGCCATCTATACAATTACTGATTGGCATCTTTCTTTAAATTGACTCACTTTTACTTTGCTTACAATGTCACTGCTGTATATGAAAAATGCAGAATGAATTGTTATAATTAAAATAATAATTTAAAAATTAAGAACATATTAAAACTGAGCATGATAATTAGTTGACTTTAGTAAAAATGTTTTCCTTAACCCCTGTATAATAGAAAAACATTGTAAAAGTTGCACACTTGGGTTCGAATTCCAGCTCTTTCAAATCCAATTTCGGAGAATTGAAATAAATTTTTTGAGCCTCAGTATCTTTTGCAGCAAAATAGATGTAGATATGGATAGATATGGTTTGACTTAACAGAAGGGCTAAACTGGCAGAAAAAAATTTAAAATCAATTATAGTCTTCTTATATTTTGAGCCCTTTTTGTTGTCTGTGGCAGAGACCCTACTTGACAAAAAAAAAAAAAAAAAAAAAGAATAATTGTGTCTTGCCTCCTGCAAAATGTCAAAATGCCAAAACCTTCACTAAAAGAGATTCAAAAAAATGTTTGATGTGAAAAAGCAAAAATTGTGATGTCATTATGGTTATTTATAGAAGATGCTTATTAAAGTTGTTAATAATGTGGTTGCATCTGTTTCATTCAGCAATAAGAGGGATATTTAAAAAAAATCGATGCAGAAAGTGTATGGGAATCTTTTCACTGCTGTCATTCAATTTTGACTGAATTAATTTTCTCTGTCTTATGTTTATGGGACAAACAAGCCCGGCTCCTAAGTCTTTTCCTCCAATACTTGGCTATTCTCTTAGCATCCTTAAAGCTCCAAGATGTTTTGTTCTAAGGCCTTGAGCTAACATAACATGAGGCTGGCCAGTGGTCCAAAGCTAAATCCACATATTTTACATACAGCATCAGCTAAATTTCTCAGCAAATCTTTCTGAATTTCCTTCCCATTTAAAATGTTTGCATTTTATTCAATATAATTCTTTACTGAGACTGTATAGTGATCTTTGTCAATGATGTAGTCTGTAAGAACACAAGAAACTTCCTAATTCTACTGTTTTGTGTAACCTAGAAAAGAGTTATGTTACAGCAGACACCCCTGGGTCCACAGTATAGGTGATTTTTCTTTTGAGAGTTACTATTCCCACGCTTATAAATAAGTACACCCTTCGAGACATAGTCAAAAAAGACTTCCTTTCTTGCTCTTATTCATTCTATTCTCACGCTTCACAGTAAGCCTGGGTCTGAATCTCAACCTAACTGCCAAAATCTTGGCCTTGTTAATATTTTCTGTCTGGTAAGTTACATTCATCAGTGTCAAATGAACATGAAAGCCCTTCTAAATGACCTCTGGAAGAAAATAGCTCCTGGCAATTAAAAAAATAATAATTTGTAATCATCATATATTGACTAAGGTTGGCCATAATATTTATAACTAACCATAGAAACACATGACTAACAGGATCTACACAGTTGCTTCCAAACCTCCTTCCAGCACCAGGGGAGTCACATAACACTCTTAATCTGAAATGCCAGGTGATGGCAAATATTACTTACATAAAGATAGAAAAACTAGACCTGCTGGAGTGATTTCTTAATGTTGTCCTTTGCAAGCAACCTAGCTAGCCACATTCTCACAGTCCTGATGACAGATGATTGATGAAACCTCAGTCCAGCCATGCCTGCTGAATCAAGAAAAGGGATTGCAGAAACAGTAGAAATATTTAAAATAGAATTGTTTTATATTCCATCCTATAAGATAGCAGTGGCAACATCTGCACCTGAAATTGGAAGTCATTCTTTCAGGATCAAAGTGAATTTAGTATTGTCTTATATAATGAATTGTGCCAAGGCCATGTGGTCATCCCGTCACTAGACAGCTGTGGAGCTCAGTGCTGGGGACTGGTGCTGTTTGAGAAAGTTGTTTCTGCGTAATTAAGCTTGACCTATGAAGTAATATTGGAAAATGCATTGTCCTACATTATTTACCAGAGGATGACTTCAAGGGGCTGAAAATAAGAATTGTCTGGTACTGGAATGTAATGAAGGTAAGTTGACTTTCCATGATCAGAAACATTAAAACTCACGTCTGTTTTGATGCTCTGATGAGATTGCATCTGTTTCAACCTTTGTTTATTCAATAAGTTTCCATCAAGTTTCATATATCTGGGCTTCTAATATAAGTGTGAAGGTATGTCACATAGGATGGTCCTAGCATGAATATGACAGTACTTGTTGTCCCATGTTAGTTGTCTCAAATAATTGGCCTTAATAACAACACCATAAGCATTCATTAGTAAAGTGTTAAGGATTTAATCAACTTTAAGTTAAATTAAAGTTTAAAACTTTAGTTTTAAAATACCAACTTATGAAAAAAGTGGCCAGGTTAGAATTGTTTGCTATATTCTTATTTTAGTCTTTTACAACAAGGTAATTCAATTTGAGATTTATAGAATCATTTAGCTTTAGACAGATCCCTGTAATTCAGGCCATATTCAACTAAAATTGAAATACTATATATAACTCATAAGAGTAGGAGTTCTGAATTTGAATCTTTTTAGGTTTCTAATTCAATATTGGGAAGACACAGAATAAATATTAAACAAAATTACACAAAGTGGATCATTTCCCTTGCTTTTAGAATGGCGTTCCTAATTCTGCTTTTCTTATTTGGCACATTTAGACAGGGTCATGTCTTTTGCAGCAACACGGATGCAGCTGGAGGATTATCTTAAGAGAACTAACACAGCAACAGAAACCCAAATACCACATGTTCTCACTTATAAGTGGGAGCTAAACATTGAGTGCACATGGACACAAAGATGGGAACAACAGATAGTCCGAACTACTTGAGTGGGGGGAGGGTGGGGCAAGGGAAAGATTGAAAACTACCTGTCAGGTACCATGCTCACTACCTGAGTGACAAGATCATTCGTACACCAAACCTTGGCAAAATGCAAATTACTCGTGTAGGAAAACTGTACATGTGCCCCCCGAACCTAAAATAATTGTTGAAAAAAGTCAATTAAAAAAAAAAAGAACTGTAACTTAGAGATTAAATTGGTGTTGCTCTTTGTTTTAAGATCTTTCAAAGACAGGGGCAATAGAGGAAATGCCCTTGTAAGTGTGTATGTATGTGTGTTTATAGATGGGATTATTTCCTAAAATATTTGAGAGTAACTTCTGGACATGATTTTCTCTTGTTTCTCAACTCTTCCATGTATATTTCCTAAAAACAAGAACACTGTCTTATACAACTACAGTACGATTATCAAAAGCTGGGAAATGGGCTGATCTCAGTGGCTCATGCTTATAATCCCAGCACTTTGGAAGGCTGAGGCAAGGGGATAACATGAGATCAGGAGTTCGAGACCAGCTTGGCCAACATGGTGAAACCTTGTCTCTACTAAAAATACAAAAATTAGCTGGGCATGGTGGCTGGTGCCTGTAATCCCAGCTACTCGGGAGGCTGAGGCAGGAGAATTGCTTGAACCTGGGAGGTGGAGGTTGCAGTGAGTTGAGATTGTGCCACTGCACTCCAGCCTGAGTGACAGAGAGAGATTCTATCTTAAAAAAAAAAATTGGGAAGCTGGGAAATGAACGTGTGTACAGTAATATCATCTAAACTACAGATCTCTTCAGATCTTGCCAATTGTCCTCAGTGTTATTTTTCTGGCCCAGGATCCAGTTCAAGATCCTACACTACCATGTGTCTCTGGTGACAATGTGAAACTCTTTTAGTTCCTTCCTGACTCTCATGTCCTCAGCATCTCTGGAGAGCACAGGATGGTCACCTTGCCAAATGCCCTGATTTAGGCATGCTGTTTCCTCCTAATCAGATTCAGGCTGTGCATTCCTGGCCAGACCACAGAAAAGATGCCGAGTCCCTCTCAGTGCATCATATCTGGAGAATGGGTTTTGAAATTAGAAACCATGAATATCACGCAGTGTAACCTAGGGAAAAATATATAAGTACTCTGAACTTCAGTTTCTTCACCTGTAAAATAGGACTATTAATATGAACTTCACAGTGTTTCTAGGGAATTTTATAATAAATTACTTAGCTGGATATCTGACATGTATGAATTGCCCAACAAATGTTAGTTGTTATTTCATCTCTCTTAGAAGTTGGACATTAAGTAGACCTTCGGAAATTACAGTCATTGATATCCAGGTTCTTACTACCTCACCAAAAAAGCAGCAGAATCCTTTTGATTTGTTATTAGTTTTGGCAAAACACTTGGGAGGAGGCAGAGGTGGTTGCAATTAATGTTTCATGTGAGGTTTAGGATTAACTGAATCACTCGGTTCAGCAGGCTAACCTTTCTATGATAGCTCATGGAAACTTGGACTTCATAATATCCAGCCATACAGTCAATGTAAAATTTATTTCCCACCCAGTATCAGCAAGCCCAATTTGGATGAGGATTTGCGGGGGTCTGAATATTTGAGGGACCAGTTGAAAGACATGAGATACATACCTAACCACATTTGTCTCATCCAGTGCAACTTTATTTTTTTAAGGGTTGAATTGTTTTGTGAAGAGCTTATCTTAGTCTAAGCTGCCTGTTTCTTATTTTTTAAAATTGACTTTATTTTTTAAGAGAAGTTTTAGGTTCACAGTAAAATTGAGCAAAAGTATAGAGATTTCCCGCATATCCTCTATTCCCATACATGCACAGGCTCTCCCACTATAACAATTCCATAACCAAGTGGTACATTTGTTATACTAGATGAACCTATATTGCTATATCATTATTGCCCAAAGTCCATTGTTTACATTAGGGTTCACTCTTAGTGTTTTATATTTTGTGAGTTTGTATAATGGCTTATGTTCCCTATTATAGTATTATACAGAGTAGTTTCACTGAACTGAAGATCTTCTGTGCTCTATCAAATGATCCCTGCTTCTTCCACCCAGTCCCTGGTTGATTCTTTTATTGTCTCCATAGTTTTGCCTTTTGCAGAATGTCATATAGTTGGAATTATACAATATATAACCTTTTTAGGCTGGCTTCGTTCACTTAGTAATATGCATTTATGTTTTCTTCATGTCTTTTCATGGCTTTATAGTTCATTTCTATTTAGTGCTGAATAATATTCCATTGTCTGAATGTACTAAGATTTGCTTATCCATTTATCTACTGAAGGAAAACTTGGTTGCGTCTAACTTTTGGCAATTATATTAATAAATAAACCTGCTCTAAATATTCATGTTCTAATATTTATGCAGATACAGTCCTTAATAAAATACTGGCAAACTGAATCCAACAGCACATCAAAAAGCTTATCCATCACAATCAAGTCAGCTTCATCCCCGGGATGCAAGGCTGGATTAACATATGCAAATCTATAAACGTAATTAATCACATAAACAGAACCAAAGACAAAAACCACATGATTATCTCAACTGATGCAGAAAAGGCCTTCAGCATAATTCAACAGCCCTTTATGCTAAAAACTCTCAATAAACTAGGTATCAATGGAATGTATTTCAAAATAATAAAAGCTATTTATGACAAACTCACAGCCAATGTCATACTGAATGGGCCAAAACTAGAAGCATTCCCTTTGAAAACTGGCACAAGAAAAGGATGCCCTCTCTCACCACTCCTGTTCAACATAGTATTGGAACTTCTGGCCAAAGCAATCAGGCCAGAAAGAGAAATAAAGGGTATTCAATTAGGAAAAGAGTAAGTCGAATTGTCTCTATTTGCAGATGACATGATTGTATATTTAGAAGACCCCATTGTCTCAGCCCAAAGTCTCCTTAAGCTGATAAGCAACTTCAGCAAAGTCTCAGGATACAAAATCAATGTGCAGAAATCACAAGCATTCCTACACACCAATAACAGACAAACAGAGAGACAAATCATGAGTGAACTCCCATTCACAGTTGCTACAAAGAGAATAAAATACCAAGGAATGCAACTAACAAGGGATGTAAAGGACCTCTTCAAGCGGAACTACAAATCACTATTGAAGGAAATAAGAGAGGTCACAAACAGATGCAAAACCATTCCATGCTCATGGTTAGGAATAATCAATATCATGAAAATGGCCATACTGCCCAAAGTAATTTATAGATTCAATGCTATCCCCATCAAACTACCACTGACTTTCTTCACAGAACTGGAAAAAACTACCTTAAACTTCGTATGGAACCAAAAAAGGGCCTGCATAGCCAAGACAATCCTAAGCAAAAAGAACAAAGCTGGAGGCATCACGCTACCCGACTTCAAACTACACTACAAGACTACAATAATCAAAACAGCATGGTACTGGTACCAAAACAGAGATATACATCAATGGAACAGAACAGAGGTCTTTAAAGTAACACCACACAACTACAACCATCTGATCTTTGACAAACCTGACAAAAACAAGCAATGGGGAAAGGATTCTCAGTTTAATAAATGGTGTTGGGAAAACTGGCTAGCAATAAGTAGAAAGCTGAAAAAGGATCCCTTCTTTACACCTTATGCAAAAATTAACTCCAAATGGATTAAAGATTCAAACATAAGACCTAACACCATAAAAACGCTAGAAGAAACTTAGGCAATACCATTCAGGACATAGGCATAGGCAAGGATTTCATGATTAAAACATCAAAAGCAATGGCAACAAAAGCCAAAATAAATGGGATCTAATTAAACTTAAGAGCTTCTGTACAATAAAAGAAACTATCATTAGAGTAAACCAGCAATCAACAGAATGGGGAAAAATTTTTGCAATCTACCCATCTGACAGAGGGCTAATATCCAGATTCTGCGAAGAACTTAAACAAATTTACAAGAAGAAAACAAACAACCCCATCAAAATGTGTTCGAAGGGTATGAACAGATATTTTTCAAAAGAAGACATTTATGCAGCCAACAATCATATGAAAAAAAGCTCATCAACACTGGTCATTAGAGAAATGCAAATCAAAACCACATTGAAATACCATCTCATGGCAATTAGAATGGTGTCAGTTAAAAAACCTGGAGACAACAGATGCTGGAGAGGATGTGGAGAAATAGAACACTTTTACACTATTGGTGGGAGTGTAAATTAGGTCCACCATTGTGGAAGACAGTGTGGCAATTTTTCAAGAATCTAGAAATAGAAATACCATTCCCAGCAATCCCATTACTGGGTGTATACCCAAAGGATTATAAATTGTTCTATTATAAAGACACATGCACACATATGTTCATAGTGGCACTGTTTACACTAGCAAAGACCTGGAACCAACTCAAATACCCATCAATGATAGACTGAATAAAGAAAATGTGGCACATATACACCATAGAATACTATGCAGCCATAAAAAGATGAATTCATGTCCTTTGCAGGGACATGGATGAAGCTAGAAACTATCATTCTCAGGAAACTGACATAAGAACAGAAAACCAAACACTGCATGTTCTCATTCATAAGCTGGTGTTGGACAGTGAGAACACATGGATACAGGGAGGGGAACATCACACAAGGGGCCTGTTGTGGGGTAGGGGCGTAGGGGAGGGATAGCAGGGGATGGGGGTATTGGGAAGGAATAACATTAAGAGAAATACCTAATGTAGATGACAGGGGAATGGATGCTGCAAACCACGATGGCATGTACATACCTATGTAACAATCCTGCATGACCTCCACATGTACCCCAGAGCTTAAAGTATAATAATAAAAATAAATACATAAAATGAAAAAAAAATGCTCAACGCTCACCTATCCTACTGAAGACTAAATGGTGAACCTAAACATCCAGCCTCACAAAGTTATAACAAGGCCTGCTTAAGTGCCTTTGGTGATGTCAGAGAAGGCCAAGAGAGAAGCTGAAACTCTCATCCCCACTAGCTGATAATAAGGCACGTCGCTTCTTAGTAGAAGTACAGACCACATAAGGAGCCTGGACTTCTGCCCTCATCTGACCGTAACAAGGAGCTTCTCTACCTCTTCATTGGGTTGATAACAGAGGAGGCCAAGTAGACAGTCAAGACTTTCACCAGTGCTCTGTGGTTGTGAGGCTACACCCAGTGTGTGGTTAGTGGAGACCATGTTGGAAGCTGGAGTTTCCACCTTTATTCATAAGTAATGATGAATAGCCCCCAGCCCTCAGTTGTCAATGTAGGCTGACTGGGGAGCTTGTGCTTCTACCTCCGGCTGATAGTAATGAGTGGTATTTCCTTTCTGCTGCCAGGGCAGTATCAGTACAGAGCAACTAGTACAGAAAGTTTACATAACATCAAGCTGCCCATAAAATAGCAGAGAAGTGTCTAGCTTTAAATAAAAAATCATTCATCATACTAAGATCCAGTAGAATCTCAAACTAAAGAGAAAAAGAAAATCGACAGATGCCAACAAGATGACAGAAATATTAGAATTATCAGACAAATATTTTAAAGTATCCATAAAAAACTTTCAATAAGCACTTATGAACATTCTTGCAAGAAATAAAAAAAAGAACATTTAAGCAAAGAAGTAGAAAATCTCATGAAGACATACAAACTAGAAATAAAGACCAAATAAACAATTTAGAAGTAGAAAATAAAATAATCAAAAAATTTTTAAAAAGTCAGTGCATAGGTTCAACAGCTTAATGGAGGAACAGAAGAACAAATAAGCGAAATAAAATATAGAACATTAGTGATTACCCAGTCTTAGCAACAGGAAAAAGCAGAATCTCAGACCCACAGGACTAGAGCAAAAGATACAAATTTTTGTCATAAAATTTCTAAAAGGAGAGGAGAAAGAGGGCAAGAGTAAAAAATAATTAAACAAGTAATGGCTGAAAATGTCCCAAATTTGGCAAGGGACATAAATCTATAGGCTCAGATTAAAAAACAGATTATAAAATAAAAACAAAGCAGAACTAAGAAAATTTGCCACCAGCAGACTTATCTTAAAAGAAAAGCTGAAGAAAGTTCAGCTAACAGAAGGTGAATGATAAAAGAAGCAAGCAGGGGGTAGCTCACACTTGTAATCCCAGAACTCTGGGAGGCTAAGGCAGGAGGATCACTTGAGCCCAGGAGTTGAATACAAGCCTGAGAAACATACTGAGAGCCCATCTCTACAAAAAATTAAAAAATTAGCTGACCATGGTGGTACACACCTGCAGTCCTAGCTACTAGGAAGGCTGAAATGAGAGGATCATTTGCACCCAGGAGTTTGAGTCTGCAGAGAGCTTAGTCATGCCACGGCACTGCAGCCTGAATGGCAGAATGAGGACCTGTCTCTAGAGAAACAAACAAGCAAAAAGTTACATTAAAAACTTTTAAAAATAAAATATAAAAAAAGTAGTCCTGGAACATCAAGAATGAAAAAAGAACATGGTAAACATTATACATGTAATTATGATATTCTTTCCTTCTTTTGAGTCTTCTAAGTTATGGGGATGGTAGAAACAATTATAACACTAGTTGATACAGTTTAAATGTATGTGGATGAAAAATTTTAAAATATTATATTATAAATGGGATTATATTATAAAATGATGTAAAGAAAGGTAAGCTGTCTGTCCTACCTCAAACTGGTAAAATAAGGATATAAGTAGACTGTAATAAAAAAAAGCACTATATTAAAAGAGATATATTTTTTAAAACTATAAATTAAATTATATTTCTAAAAATGATCTCATAATCCACAGGGAAAAAGAATAAAAAATAACAAATGGAGAAGGCACACAGAAAACAAAAAAAATAAAATGGCAAATTTTGTCTCTAGGATATCAATAATTAAATAAATTATCATTAATCTAAACATTAATTAAAATATAAAGATTGACACATTAAATTAAAAGAAAAACCAACTGTATTCTGTCTACAAGAAACTCACTTTGAATATAATTATATAGACAGATTGAAAGTAAAAAGACAGAAAATGATATATTATGCAAACATCAACCAAAGTAAAGCAAAAATAGTTTTATTAATATCAAATGGAGTAGGTTTTAGAGCATAAGATAGTACCAGAGACAGAGAAGAATATTATATATGGTAAAAGTGCCAATCTACCAAGATGGTAAACCAATCCTAAATGTGATGCACTAAACAAATAAAAGTAAAGCACTAAACATAAATGAAGTAAAAACAGCTTGAAAGGAAAGAAGCAGACAAACTTACAATTGCAGTTGGAGCCTTCAACACTTCCCTCTCAAGAATTGATATAACAACTTTACAAAAATCAGCAATAGAGAAGAACTCAAGAACATCATCAACTACTCAGTATCAAATTGACATATACTCCACCAACAATATAAGAATACCCACCCATTCCTTTCAAATGCTCACAGAGTATGTATTAAGATACACTGGGCCAAAAAACAAGCCTCAACAAATTTAATAGAATTTCAATCATACAGTGTTCTTCAATCGATATGGAATCAAACTAGGAATTGATAACAGAAGGATAACTTGAAAGACAAAAAACACACTTTAAAAAACAATTCATAACGAGGAAGTTTCAAGGGAAATAAAAAATACATTTAATGGAATGAAAATTACAGTATAATCTGTCAAAAATTGTGTGCCACAGCTGAAGTGGTGCTGAGAGGGAAATTTATAGCACTAAATGCATACATTAGAAAAGAGAAAAATTTTCATATCAATCACACTTTCATCTCAAGAACTTAGAAAAAGAACAGAATAAACCCAAATCAACCAGAGGGAAGTAAATAATCAAGCTAAGAGCAGAAATCAATAAACTGTAAACAGAAAAACAAAGAAATAATGATCAAATCAATAAAACAAAGAACTGATTTTGAAAAGATCAGTAAAATAGATATTTTTCATAAGGAAGCAAGGAAAAAAAGAAGATATGAATCACTAGTATCAGGCATAAAACAGGATATTAATGCAGCCACTGCAGCCATCAAAAGCATAAGGGAACAACTTTATACACATGCATTTGATAATTAGATAAAATGGATCAATTTCCCAAGATATACAAACTACCACAACTCACCCAATATAAAATTGATAATTTGAATTATCCTATAATTATTCAGAAAATTATATGTAATTTAAAACTCCCCAAAGAGAATGCTTCAGGCCTGAATGCTTTCAATGGAGAATTTCGCCAAAATTAGCACCAATTCCACACATTCTTTCCAGAAAATAGAATAGGAGAGAACAATTTTCAGTTCTCTTTATGAAACTTGCCTTACCATAATATAAATATCAAAGAAAGATTAAAAACAGAAAACTATAAGAGCAATTTTCCTTCTGAATAGAGATGCTAAAATTTTAACAAATCATTAGCAAATAGAATTTATCACTGTATAAAAACAACTACACACCATGACCGAGTGGAGTTTATTCCATGGATCAAGGCTGCTTCAATAGTTGGAAATCAGTTTATCTACCATATCAGTAGATGAATTCAGTATCTATTTATAAGAAAAACACAAGGTCATGCTCTTTGTACAGTCTTCAAAATTGTGCAGTTGCTAAGATAACATGTCATTTGATGAATCGAGAAAAATAACAAACTGAGTGCCAAATTGGAAGCAGAATTTTATTAAGATCTCTTTTATTAAATATATGTGTGCATGTCTGTGTGTGTCTGTGAGGTGCATAATACATGGATAACATATATTATTTAGATCCAGTAAGTCTTTCATTATATGTGTGTGTGTATATATATATTAGACTAGAGGATACATATTCAATTTTCCTAATTTGCAAACATATTTTTAATATAAATTTTTGTTTGCTCTTTTTTTTTTAAGTATTATATGGAAGCTTATCTTATTTGGGTACAATTCTTCATCTTCCGTGTTTAGTGTGGATGGAGAACATTAGCTTGTCATATTGACTTTGAGACTGGTCATGTAACTTGAGCTCTTCAATGGAATACATGCAAGTAGGCCAGCTCTCAGGGAGATTATAAAAAGCATTTGTGGAGAGAGATCCAAAATGGCCGCGTAGCAGCAGCTCGGGATTGTGGCTCGCGGTGAGGGCGCAGAGAGCGAGTGGACGCCGCAGTTGCAGACAAATATTTGATGCCTACGGACTGGGAGATTCCCAGTGAGGGAGCCACGCAGGTTGCCAGCGCGACTCTTTTGGCCCGTGCGGCGCTTCTCGGTGCGGAGTGTGCGGGACTGGGTGGTGCCCTTTTGGTCGGGCGCAGCTGGTCCCATCCCCACAAGGAGAACAGCAATTGGAAGTGCTGAGGACTGAGAAGCACAGCTGAACCCCGGAAGGCCCAGCTCTGTGGGGAAGGAGCGCCCCCCGAAGGAAAACTAAGAAACAGAAAAAACTTCATCACCAACAAGCCGGACGTCCACTCAGAGACCCAATTTGAAAGTCGGCAACTACAAAGACGACAGGTGGATAAATCCACAAAAATGGGAAGAAACCAGTGCAAAAAGGCTGAGAACACCCGAAATCAGAATGCCTCTCCTCCTACAGGGGATCGCAGCTCCTCATCAGCAAGAGAACAAGGCTTGACGGAGGATGAGTGTGATGAACTCACAGAAT
>PVKP010030706.1:0-27712 GCA_004027715.1 Plecturocebus donacophilus
CCCTCCCTCCTTCCCTCCCTTCCTCCCTTTCCCTCCCTCCCAACTTGCCTTCCTTCCTCCTTTTTTCCTCGTCCCTCCCTTCCTTTCTTCCTTCCGTCCTTCCCTGCTTCCTCCTCCCTCCCTTCTTTTCTGCCTTTCTCCTTGTGGACTAGGTTACTTGGACTCCTTGGTTCATGGCACATTAGCAGCATCACTGGCTGTCCACTGTTCCTCTTACGTTTCATCCCAATGGACCACTCCCTTCCTCCCGTATAGGCAGCATTCTGATTGTTTAATGCGCATGATATTAATTTTTACATATTTAAAAAACGTGTGTCCCCTCCTCCCCACCTTGCAATATGCTTGAAGATCTGCCCACATTGTCCTGCACGTGAGCTCGTCGCGCATTGCTTCCCGCTGCTGCAGTTCTCCAAGTCTACAGCTTCTCCTGCCATATCCCCTGTCTCCTGGCCAATTCATCCAACAGTAGTTCCATGACAGCCAATCTTGGCTCACTTGCTCTCTTTCATGAAAAAAATCACGTTTTCCCTTATTAAATGTATCAGGCAGAACAAGTCCAAGGAATATAAGTGATTTAGCAGTGGCTTCAATAACCTTTCACCTCTAGATAAATTACTGGTGTGATTTAATATAATACAGACATAAAGTGTCCAAAAGCTATTTTTATTCTATCAAACTGGGTGGAGTGCTTTTAAAATGTTTTGCCAGAACTACAGTTCTCAAGAGAAAAATATCTTCATTGTCCAAAAAAAAAAAAAGAAAGAAAGTTGGCAGGACGATGGGGGGATTGAACCATTTTTCTGAAGGGCAATTTGCCAATATGTTTCTAAAGCCTTTGATCTAGTAATTCCACTTCTAGGAATTTATCATAAAGCAATAATAAAGAGTAGGTGCAAAGATTCATCAAAGAATGTTCACTGCAGCAGTATTTATAATTGTGAAAAAACTAGAATCAATCTCAGTGTGCCACAATAAAGGATGAGTTGAACTATGACGTATTCTACTAATTAATTCATTCAACATATATTTATTGGGTTTCTGCTGTGTACCAGCATGCTGCTAAACGCTGGGAATATCAAGAGGATCAAAATAAACAGGGTTCCATCCTGGAAAACAGGGGGCCATGAAACCTGCTGCTCTGGGAATACACATGATACAATCAGTGATTAAAGCAGGACACAAAGAAACACATGATTTTGGAGGGTTTTTTTTTTTGTTTGTTTTTGAGAGACAGAGTCTTGCTATGTTTCCCAAGCAGTGGTTATTCACAGGCAATATCATAGCTCACTGCAGCCTTGAACACCTGGCCTCAAATGATCTCTTGCTTCAGCCTCCCCAGTAATTAGGACTACAGGTCTGTGCCACCACACCCACATAACACATTATTATTATTATTATTATTATTGAGACAGGGTCTCACTCTGTCACCCAGGCTGGAGGGTAGTGGTGCAATCTCGGCTCACTGCAACCTCCTTTTCCCAGGTTCAAGGGATTCTTCTGCCTCAACCTCCTTAGTAGCTGGGATTACAGGCAAGCGCCACCATGTCTGACTAATTTTTGTTTTTTGTTTTTTGTTTTTAGTAGAGGTGGGGTTTCACCATGTTGGTCAGTCTGGTCTCAAACTCCCAACCTCAGGTGATCCACCCACCTCAGTCTCCCAGAGTGCTTGGATTACAGGCATGAGCCACTGCACCTGGCCTGTATAATGTTTTATTTTAAAATTTATAATCGTAGAAAGTTATTCAACAAAGAGCATTCAACAAAGAGCACACCGCATTATACCCAGTTAATTTTTTACTTTTAGTACAGACATGTTGCCCAGGTTGGTCTTAAACTCCCAAACTCAAATAATCCTCCCACCTCCGCCTCCCAAGGTGCTGGGATTACAGGCATGAGCCACCATGCCTAGCCTCAAAATTGTTTTATTTTTAATTAATTAATTTATTTTATTTATTTAATTTAAGAGACAGGGTCTCACTCTGTTGCCCAGGCTAGAGTGCAGTGGCTATTCACAGGCGCGATCCCACTACTGATCAGCACAGGAGTTTTGACCTGCTCCATTTCTGACCTGGGCCAGTTCACCCCTCCTTAGGCAACCTGGTGGTCCCCCACTCCTAGGAGTTCGCCATACTGATGCCAAACTTAGTGCGGACACCCCATCGGCATAGTGCACTACAGACCAGAACTCCTGGGCTCAAGAGATCCTCCCAAGTAGCTGGGACTACAGGCGTGCGCCACCATGCCCGGCTCAAAATTGGTAAGAGAGCAAATTTCAAATGCTCTCACTATAAAAAAGTGATGAATATTTGCGGTGATGGATATGTTCATTTTATTTAATCATTCCACATTATATATAACAGCACTTTGTACCCTATAAATATAAACAATTACAATTTGTCAATTTCCAGTGAAATGTTTGGCTCACTCCTGTAATCCAAGCACTTTGGAGGCCAAGGCGGGCAGATCACCTGAGGTCGGGAGTTCAAGACCAGCCTGACCAACATGGTGAAACCCCATCTTTTAAAATAAATAAATAAATAAGAAATGTTTTAAAAAGCTGGGTGTAGTGGCTCACACCTGTAATCCCAGCACTTTGGGAGGCTGAAGTGGGCAGATCACCAGAGGTTGGGAGTTCAAGATCAGCCTGGGTAACGTGGTGAAACCCCATCTCTACTAAACATACAAAATTAGCTGGGTGTGGTAGTGCACGCCTGTAATCCCAGCTACTCAGGAGACTGAGGCAGCAGAATTGCTTGAACCCAGGAGGTGGAGGATACAGTGAGCTGGGCCACTGTACTCCAGCCTGGGTGACAGAGTAAGACTCAGTCTCAGTCTCAAAAAAAAAAAAAAAAAAAAAAAAATTTTTTTGAAGTAAAAAAAATTGTTTTAAAGAACAATCTTTTTCTGTAAGTTCAGTACAAAACAACAGATATTTTTTTTAAAAATAATTACTCAGGACAGCAATCCTTCAGCACAGCAGCCAGGTACCCCCTCTGAGACAGTGATAACGTGATGCCCAGAGGCTGCTGTACTTGGGGCAGGTTAGCGCTGACTTTATCATGAGGAGCCCAGTAATCCTTGGGCCACTGGGCTAATTGCTGAGAGGTCTGAATTCCAGCTAGGGCAGTGTGTAGTCAAAGACAAGCTTCCATCTGTTCATAACTCCATTTCTCACCTATAAAATTAGGTGCTGGACTTAAGGTCCCCCATGCTTCCCTTGATTCAGTCCTAGAGTTCTTCCTTTTCTCTTGATTGTGTTTCACATGCTGTCATTTTCCTATTTTTGCCTGTGTTGTGACATGTTTCTGCTTTTTAACTTTCAGTGACTGAACTGGGTCACTGCTGCACAAATCCAATTGTCAGTCTGTCAGCTGTGGAAATGACTGGAAATACTGATGGTCCATGCTGAGAACAGTTAAGTCACGTGGTACCAGCGTGCCCTTAGGGTTTGCTTCTCCAAGGGGTATGTTACTAGTCAGTAATAAGACTCATTCCACCAACCACCCACCAAACAGACAGAATATTTATAGATCTCTCCTGCATCCTCTTCCTAACAAAAATGTGTATTTAGCTCATTTACCTCCTAAACTGGATTTAAAAATTTATCATTTTGTTTTAGAATTAGCAAGTCAAATGCTATTTCAAAATAAGAGCATATTATTCCATCAAAACCCATGGAAACATTATTTTCAAATTTTATATATATATATATATATATATATATATATATATATATATAATTATATTGCAGAATCTGAAATTAGAATGTCTTTTTTTTTTTTTTTTTGATACGGAGTCTTGCTCTGTCACTCTGGCTGGAGTGCACTGGCACAATCTCAGCTCACTGCAACCTCTGCGTCCTAGGTTCAAGTGATTCTCCGGCCTCAGCCTCTTGAACAGCTGGGACTACTGGTGTGCACCATCCCACCCTCACACCCAGCTAATTTTTTTTTTTTTTTTTCAGTAGAGATGGGTTTTGCCACATTGGCCAGGCTGGTCTCAAACTCCTGACCTCAGATGATCTGCTCACCTCAGCCTCCCAAAGTGCTGGACTTACGGGCATGAGCCCCTGTGCCCAGCCTAGAAAGTCTTTTTTATATCAAAAGAAAGAAAATGACTCTGTCCTTCATTCATACTCAAGTGCTTCTCCAGTGATCTCAGCAGCTCTAAACCCAGTGAGGTGCATACCCCTGGTAACATCAGCCTGCTCAGATCCTGTTTATGAAATAAAGTGGAAGAGAGAAAAGAGAAATGATACCTAATATCAAAGAACATATTTCTTTTAAAAGACAAATAATTATTTGTCTCCCCTCTTACTTCAATCTCTCCTCTCCCTACACTAGGACCGTGTTCAGCAACTGGAATCTGGCTAATTTTCTGACCAAATCTGTCTTATTATTAGTCACATATTCAGGTTACTTTCTGTATTCATTACCTATTGCTATATAATAAGTTTTTTCATTTTTAATGAATTAAACAAGAAATATTATCTGTTTTCTGTGGGTCAGGAGTCCAGGAGCAGCTTTTCTAGGTACTCTGGCTCAAGGTCTCTGCTGAAGTTGCAGTCAAGATGTCAGTCAGAGCTGCAGCATTCTGCTTGGTTTTGTGTTGTTTTGTGATGGAGTCTCGCTCTGTCACCTAGGCTGGACTGCAGTGGTGTGATCTCAGCTCACTGAAACCTCTGCCTCCCAGGTTCAAGCACTTCTCCTGCCTCAGCCTGCCGAGTAGCTGGGACTACAGGCATGCAACACCATGAATGGATAATTTTTGTATTTTTAGTAGAGATAGGCTTTCACCATGCTAGACAGGCTGGTCTTGAACTCCAGACTTTGTGATCTGCTCGCCTCTGCCTCCCAAAATGTTGGGATTACAGACATGAGCCACTGCACCCAGCAGAGCTGCAGCCTTCTGAGGGCTTGACTGTGGCTGAAGCATCTGCCTCCAAGGTGGTTCATTCATATGCCTGACAGGCGTTGACAAAAGGCTCCAGTTCCTTCTATGAGGGCCTATCCCTAGGACTGCTTGAGTGTCCTCACAATATGGCAGCTGCTTTTTCCCAGAGGCAGACACAAGAGCAAGGCAGAAGCCATGGCGCCTTTTATAACCTACCCTCTGAAGTCACCCTCCATCGTTTCTGCAATTTCCTATTTAGTGTGAGAAGGGCGGGAATAATAAAAATAAAAGAACCAGGAGAGAAGTCTCCTTTGTTGTGTGAGGTTAGTGCTGAAGTCAGGACACAAGTGGAAGGGGCCATTCAGAGAGGCATGAAGTTCGCATGAGGGAAACGGAGTCGCTTTGGGTTTCCTCTGACTCTTGTTCTCCATTTTTTGGTCGTCATTTTTGATGTTTTGTTTTTAATCCTTTATCAGCTGCCATACTAGAAGGCTGTTGGAAATATCAAAAGGAAGGAAGGGAGGGAGGGAGGGAAGGAGGAAAGAATTGAGGGGAAGTAAAAAAATGAAGGAGGAAGGAAGGAAAGAAAAAGAAAAGAAAAGAAAAGAAAATGAAAAGAAAAAGAAAGAAAGAAAGAAAGAGAGAGAAAGAAGTCATGTCAGAAAAAGTCACCTCCTTTTTTTCCATCTTTTTGCCCCTGTAACAAAAGGCTGATGGAGAAAGGGAAAGTAAAATTTTTGAGATCTCCAGAGAAAGATGAATTATATTGTAAAAATATGAAGTGATATATCTGAGTTTGGATAAATAATCTCCAAGGCTTATCCAGATGTTTTGAGGCCCAAGATGGACTGGTGTGAGGACACTTTTCCCAGAGTCCTTGAAATTGAAGGGATAGGATGTAGGGATTATCATTCTGGAAATATATTTTGAAATTGATCAGAACTATTATGGTGTTATGATATACATTGGTTTTCTTCCACGGTTCCTGGCTTATAACCCCTGTATTAGTCAGGAGAGTTTATTAACTCACACGATCACAGGGTCTCACAATAGGCCGTCTGCAGGCTGAGGAGCAAGGAGAGCCAGTCCAAGTTCCAGAACTGAAGAACTTGGAGTCCAGTGTTTGAGGGCAGGAAGAATCTAGCGTGGGAGAAGGATGTAGGCTGGGAGGCTAGGCCAGTCTCTTTTCACATTTTTCTACCTGCTTTTATTCTATTCATATTCTGGCAGCTGATTTGATTGTGCCCACCCAGATTAAGGGTGGGTCTGCCTTTCCCAACCCACTGACTCAAATGTTAATCTCCTTGGCAACACCCTCACAGACACACCCAGAAGCAATACTCTGTAACCTTCAATCTAATCAAGTTGACACTCAGTATTAACCATCACCACCGCCACAGCCCTTGTTGCAGTCTTTTATGATGATGTTGGGTGTGTGAGGCAGCCTCTGACCTTCTCCTTCACTCCTTTCACTTGCTCCCAGGCAGGACTCCAATGTTTGCACACCTTTCTGAATGTGGGTCCTAAGACCCTTCCATGAGAGGGTCCTGCCCTGTGCCCTGGGGGAAGGAATGCTCACATCATGAAGCTTCCATAAAAACCCAAGAGGGCTTGGTTCAGTGAGTTTCTGGATAGCTGAACATATGAGGGTTCCTGGAGGGTGGCACCTGGGTGGGGGGGTCATGGAACATGAGCCCCTTCCCCTATTCCTTGCCCTAAGCATGTTTTCATCTATATCCTTTGCAATATCCTTTATAATAAACTGGTAAATGTGTTTCCCTGAGTTCTGTGAGTGACTTCAGCAAATTAATCCAACCTAAAAGGGAATCATGGGAGCCCCAACTTGAAGCCAGTTGATCAGAAGTTCCAGAGGCCCGGACATGTGACTGGTGTGTGTTGAGGGGGGCAGTCTCGGAGACTGAGCCCTCATCCTATGGGATCTGACATCATTTCCAGGTAGATAGTGTTGGAAATGAACTAGAGAATACTGAACTAGTGTCCCCTGCTTGGTGTGGGGAGAAAACCCCCACATTTGGTCATGGAAGTCTTCTGTGTTGATGACTGTTGTGTGGCATGAGAGTAGAGGAAAAAGAGAGTTTTCACACAACCATATTTGTACTTTTTTCCAACCCTGCTAATACAGCAGCCCTACAAGCAATTCTGTACAATCGCATTGGCGATATTGGTTGTATTTTAGCAATAGCATGATTCTTTCTATACTCTAACTCATGGAATTTTCAACAAATATTTATCCTTGACCCTACCCCGAACTCCTTCCCCCTAGCAAGCCTTCTCCTAGCCACTACAGGGGAATCAGCCCAATTTGGCCTCCACCCATGACTGCCCTCCGCTGTAGAAGGACCCACCCCAGTTTCAGCACTACTCCACTCCAGCACAATGGTTGTTGCAGGAATCTTTCTAATTATCCGGTGTCACCCCTTATTCGAAAACAACTTGCCTATGCAAACACTCATGCTATCACTTGGAGCTATTACCACCCTGTTTACAGCAATCTGTGCCCTGACACAAAATGATATAAAAAAGATTGTAGCCTTTTCAACCTCAAGCCAACTGGGTCTCATAATAGTAACAGTTGGCATTAATCAACCATATCTAGCCTTTCTTCATATCTGCACCCATGCCTTCTTTAAAGTCATACTATTTCTATCAGCAGGATCTATCATCCATAGCCTCAATAATGAGCAAGATATTCGAAAGATAGGAGGCCTATTTAAAACTCTACCCTTTACCGCCTCCTCCCTCATCATTGGTAGCCTTGCACTTATAGGCATACCCTTTCTCACAGGCTTCTACTCAAAAGACCTAATCATCGAAACCGCCAACGCCTGAGATCTGATAATTACTCCTGTAGCCACTTCCCTAACAACCATATACAGCAGCCACATCATTTTCTTTAACAGGACACCCCCGATTTATAAATCTCATTATAATCAATGAAAATAACCCCTTATTAATAAACCCAATTAATCACCTAGCAGTGGGTAATATTTTCGCTAGGTTTCTTATTTCTAATTGTGTTCCTCCCACTTCACATCCTCAAATAACTATACCATACTACCTTAAACTAGCAGCTCTAGGCGTAACTATTTTAGGTCTTCTTCTAGCTATAGAGCTTAACCTTATAACTAACAATATAAAATTAAGCACCCCAGTAAAAACTTACTACTTCTCTAACATACTAGGCTTTTACTCAATCACTGCTCATTGCTTAAACCCCCATTCAAGCTTAACCACAAGCCAAAACCTCACCTCAGTCTTACTAGATATACTCTGATTAGAAAAGTCCATGTCAAAAATAACAACACAAACTCGTTTCAGTTTCTACAACCATATCAGTGCAAAAAGGCCTAATTAAACTTTATTTTTTATCTTTCTTTATCCCACCGACACTTGCATTACTTTTAACTATTTAACCCCCACCCCGAGTAAGCTCAATCACAATACGCATACCCGTGAACAACGCCCAGCAAGGGACTAAAACAACTCAAAGCCCATAATTGTACAGAGCAGCAGCACCCATAGGGTCCCCACGAATTAACCCCGGCCCCTCACCCTCATAAATCATTCAACTCGCTACAGTCTTATAAGTAAGAGTGACAGTAACACCATCCACCATCTTAATAGGATCACCACCTAATAAAAATACCATAGTAAATTCCATTATTAAACCTAACAACATAGTCCCTAAAGTATCCATATTTGATAACCATGACTCAGGATGTTCATCAATTGCTATTGCTGCAGTATAACCAAAAACAACCATTATTCCACCTAAATAAATTAAAAAGACTATAAGTCCTATATAAGACCCACCAAAATATAACGTAATTACACAACCTATAGCACCACTAAAAATTAATAACAGGCCACCGTAAATAGGTGAAGGCTTAGAAGAAAACCCTATAAACCCCATTACTGAAATAATACTTAATGAAAATAAAGCATATGTCATTATTCCCACATGGATTATAACCACGACCAATGATATGATAAACCATTGTTGTATTTCAGCTATAAGAATTCTAATGACCATCCCTCGCAAAACACATCCACTAACAAAAATTATCAATAGCTCGTTCATCGATCTCCCCACACCATCCAATATCTCATCCTGATGGAACTTCGGCTCACTCCTTGGCATCTGCCTTATCATTCAAATCACCACAGGCCTATTTTTAGCCATACACTATACACCAGACACTTCCACTGCCTTTTCCTCAGTAGCCCATACTGCCTGAGATGTAAACTATGGCTGAATAATTCGCTACCTACACGCTAACGGTGCCTACATAGTCTTTATCTGCCTCTTCTTTCACATCGGATGGGGCCTATATTACAGATCTTTTCCCTTTCTGAAGACCTGAAACGTCGGTATCATCCTGCTGCTGGCATCTACAGCCACAGCATTTATAGACCACATACTCCCATGAGGCCAAATATCCTTCTGAGGGGCTACAGTAATCACAAACCTACTATCAGCCATTCCCTATATCGGATCTGACCTAGTGCAATGAGGTGGCTTCTCAGTAGACAAAGCCACCCTCACACGATTTTTTACTTTCCACTTTATTTTACCTTTTATTATTGCAGCCCTAGCAGCCATCCACCTTCTGTTTCTGCATGACACAGGTTCAAATAATCCATCAGGATTGGCATCCGACCCTGACAAAGTCACATTTCACCTCTGCTACACAACTAAAGATATCCTAGGGTTAATTTTTCTCCTCCTGCTCCTAATAGGCCTAATCTTGTTCACACCCGAACTTCTAACCAACCCAGACAATTACACTCTAGCTAATCCCCTCAGTACTCCTCCCCACGTCAAGCCAGAATGATACTTTCTATTTGCATATGCAATTCTACGGTCTATTCCCAACACACTAGGAGGTCTTCTAGCTCTCATACTCTCCATCCTAATTCTAATAAGTATCCCTATAACACACCTATCCAAACAACAAAGCATAGCATTCTGGCCATTTAGTCAAAGCCTATTCTGAACCCTAGTAGCTGACTTACTCACACTCACATGAATTGGAGGCCAACCAGTCGAATACCCCTTTGTAGCCATTGGCCAAACTGCATCCATTATATACTTCCTCATCATTATTACCCTTATCCCCCTCTCTTCCCTAACTGAAAACAAACTACTCAAATGATAAGCATCCTTGTAGTATAATTTAATACCCTGGTCTTGTAAACCAGAAATGGAGGATATCCACTCCCCAGGACAACCTCAGGGAAAGAACATCTCATTCCACCATCAACACCCGAAGCTGAAGTTCTAATCTTAAACTATTCCCTGTGCCGTTACTGCCATTATTTTTATTCTTTTTGAAGGCACTACTTTCAAATAACATGCAAGTACATACAATTCACCACTTTTTCCCCCCTGCCATGTACTTAGTGCATTAATGCTTGGCCCATGTATAATACATAGTACTACGAATGCTTGATCATACATAGCACATCAAACATAAGACGTACATCAAAGTAACTACATAACATGCTTACAAGCAAGGATTGTCATCTTACACTGTACTGTAATACATTTAAGTCTAAGCTGTGCATATAAGCATCAAACCACATGAACATCGTTCAGCACATGACCTAATTAATAGTACATTCATACATTACCTGATTGATCTGACATAGCACATCACAATTCCACAGTCCTCCTCAACACGGATATCCTCTGCTACAATTGGTCTCTTAATTTACCATCTTCCGTGAAACCAGCAACCCACCCACATTTGCCACTCTTCTCACTCCGGACCCATATAGACTTCTAATAAACTATACTTTTGCTAAGAACACGGGAGGAAGCCAATCCTTGAACCAGATCTCTGGTGGCCTGAGATGGAATCTGACATGGCCCTGACACTACGCCTGACACCCGGGGACTCACTCTTTTATAGGAATACAAGATTGATTATACTTTTCTTCTTCCATCTTCAGTGAGAGTAATAATATCAAAAGTTTCCATTCTTTTTTTTTTTTTTTGAGACAGAGTCTCACTCTGTCACCCAGGCTGGAGTGCAGTGGCACTATCTCGGCTCACTGCAATCTTCACCTCCCGGGTTCAAGCAATTCTCCTGCTTCAGCCTCCTGAGCAGCTGGGATTACAGGCACCCACCACATGCCCGGCTAATTTTTTTGTATTTTTAGTAGATATGGGGTTCACCATGTTGGCCAGGCTGGTCTTGAACTCCCAACCTCAGATGGTCTGCCCACCTCTGTCTCAAAAGTGCTGGGATTAACGAGATGAGGTCTCATTATTCTTGAATAGCTTACCCAAAGATGAAAGAATGAGCATATTTAAGGCTCTAGCGGGACGCAGTAGACCAAGGAAGGGAGAAGGAGGAAAGGAAGAGAGGTTGTTAGAACCTGTTAAAACGCACGCTCTGAATGAAGAGACCCCCAAACAGGCTTTGTGTGAGCAACATGGCTGTTTGTTCACCCAGGTGTGGGCGGGCTGAGTCTGAAAAGAGAGTCAGTGAAGGGCAGTGGGACAGTAGTTAGTTTTATAGGTTTGGGGTGGGCAGTGGAAAGTTACAGAAGTTACAGTTCAGGGCAGTTTTTTTGCAAGCTGGGAGGGGGTCATAAGGTGTGGAGTCACGAGGCTGACCAAGGTCCAATGGCCTTATCAATTGGGGTGGGAATAAGAAACAACAGAGAATGCCTCAAAGTTAAGTAGCACTGCAGGGGTTGATCGTTTCTTCCTCTTTTCATGGTCTCCCAGTTACTTCAGATTTTCTAAGAACTCATCTGGAGTGCCCATGCAGGTCACAGAGGTTAGTTAACCTGGCATCCATGGGGCCGTCAGTCAGCCTAAAAGACCTTACAGAATCGTTGCAGCCACTGGCTGTGTGGAAACAGCTAACTGTTGGAGGTGAGAATAGGGAAGAGCTGAAGAAGGAAGCTTTTCTTTCCTCAGCACAGTGAGGACCACTCACCAAGAGGAGATAATCACAAGGAATCATGATGTCCAAGGCAGTTACAACCACTCTTGGAAGCTTGTATCTTTTCATCCATGTCTGTAGTCATTGTCAGGTTTACCACACGCTGTTATTAAAAGTTGCTCAGTAAAGTATCCAGTGTAGCTTATTTTCTTTCCATAAGATAATTTAATAAAATTTTAGGAGTACCAAGCAAAGCTCAAGCTTTCATAAGCAGTTATTCTTGGTTCAATCTGTTCCTAGAATAGATTTTTTTCCCCCCTGAGACAGGGTCTGACTCTGGCCCAGGCTGGGGAGCAATGGTGAGATCTTGGCTCACTACAACCTCTGCCTCACACCTGTAATCCTAGCACTTTGGGAGGCCAAGACAGGCTGATCACTTGAGCTCAGGAGTTAGTGAACAGATTTCTGATAGAAAAACTATCCTTCATTTGATAGCTATTTCCCTGAGACCCTCTGTGGTCCACTCCACCTTTTGACTCTATTTATCAATGCATTTTAAAAAATCACTAAGCAGTTATGGTCATTTCCTGATAAAAAGTATTGAACTTTTCAGGCATAGTCCCTTTATGTATGTTTGCTAAGAATCGTCAGAGAAATCTAAAGCAATGTACAGACAGTTCCTGACTTGCGATGGTTTGACTCAAGATTTTTCAACTTTACAGTGATTTGAAGGCAATTTTGAAAAATCTCAAGTTGCATCATTGCACGTCAGGAACTGTCTGTATGTTGCTTTAGAACCAAGTTGAAAACGTATAGTAGAAACTGCACTTTGAGTACCCATACAGGCATTCTGTTTCTTACTTGCAGTATAGTACTCAATATATTACATGAAATGTTAACACTTTCTTATAAAATAGGCTTTTTGTGAGAATAGATTTAGCCCAACAGTGGGTGAGGCTAAGCTATGATGTTCTGTGGGCTAGGCATATTAAATGCACTTTTTATTTATGATATGTTCAACCTTTGATGGGTTTGTGGGGACTGCAACCTTATCATAAGTTGAGGAACCCATCTCTGCTTGTGTGAAACTTGTGCAATGAAACTGCCCTGGGACTGAGCATTACGAAACCTCAATTTGAATTACTTCTCTACTACCTCGAACTAAATCACTTCAGGTTTTTCAGCCATCTACCTGTAACACCTGCTTAACAGGGACGTCATGAAGATCAAATAAAATGACATAAGAATGTGTTTGTGTTCCCAAGACATGGTTGTTAGATTAATCTGTGAATCATCGAATTGATCATTAAAGCAGCATCACTACCTTTTTTTAGAGAGTTCCCAATACTTTAGAAAATTCTTAGGCTGGGTCAGTGGCTCACGTCTGTGATCTCAGCACTTTGGGAAGCCATGGCAAGAGGATTGCTTGAGCCCAGGAGTTCAAGACGAGCCTGGGCAACGTAGGGAGCCCTCATCTCTACAAAAATAAAAAATACTTAAACACTTGCTGGGCATGGTGGTACATGCCTTTAACCCCAGCTACCTGGGAGGCTGAGGCAGGCGGATAACTTGGGCCCCATAGGAGGAGATTGGAGTGACCTGTGATCATACCACTGCACTTCAGACTAAGCAACAGAACAAGATTCTGTCTCAAATATATGTATATATGATATAAATACATTATTTAAACAAATAGTTACTTAGAACAGCCCATGAACCAGGCCTATGCTCCATGGTGCAGTGAAAAACAGTAAGCAAGATGGTTATAGTCCTTGTTCTCATAGAACGTACAGTCTAGAAAGGAATACAGACTGGCCGGGCACGGTGGCTCATGCCTGGAATCCCAGCACTTTGGAAGGCCAAGGCAGGTGGATCACGAGGTCAGCAGTTCGAGACCAGCCTGGCCACCATGGTGAAACTCCATCTCTTAAAAAAAAGAAAATGAAAAAAAAACAATCAAAAAAGGAAAACAGACTAATAGGCAGATAGTGCCAATGAGGGGTGCGAAGGGATATGACGTAACAATACTTTTTTATTCTCATATGGTATTCACTTCAAATTTGCATCTATGTAGTTTTTATAGTCTGTAAAGCCAGGACATAAAAGAGTTGGACAGTCTCAGGGCACAATTTTGCCACATGACAGATCCATCATTATTGGGCTTGAAGGCAGGTACCCTATGTGACTCAACACAGGAATGGTAGAATGGCCACGCCTTACCCACTTCAACAGCCATTGCAAGATTTTTTTCCTTATGAGATTTTATTGTGCAAGCTTTTGTGCCATCAAGACCCCAGGCTAAAGTCAGTCCTTGTTTTGTCTTTTTTTTTTTTTCTTAAGAAAAATTTAATTTTGGCCAGGTGCAGTGACTCACGCCTGTAATCTCAGTACTTTGGGATGCTGAGGCAGATGGGTCCCTTGCATCCAGGAGTCCCAGACCAGCCTGGACTCTGTGGCAAAACCCCATCTCTACAAAAAAATTACCTGGGTGTGGTGGCACACACCTGTGGTCCCAACTACTTGGGAGGCTGAGGTGGGAGGATTGCTTGATCCTGAGTTTGAGGCTGCAGTGAGCCATGTTCGTGCCACTGCACTCCAGCCTGGGTGACAGAGTGAGACTCTGTTTCAAAAAAAAAAACTTAGTTTTAGTGAGGTATAAAATTAACTCATTTTAAGTGTACAATCTAATGATTTTTAGTAAATTTACAGAGTTGTACACCCATTATTGCAATCTAGTTTTTAGAACATTTTCCATCACCCATAAAAGAAACCTTAGGTTCTTTTGCAGGCATTCTCTGTTCTTACTCTCAGCCTCTGGCAGTCACTAATCTATTTTCTATCTGTGCATATTTGCCTATTTTGGACATTTTACATAAATGGAATCAAACAACGTGCAGTCTTTTGTGTCTGGCTTCTTTCACTTAGCATCATGTTTTTGAGGGGCACACATGTTGTAGCATGGATCAGTATTTTTGTATTACTAAAGAGCATTCCATGATGTGAATAGTCCACATGTGTTATCTATTCATTGGCTGATGGCCATTTGAATTGCACCCACTTTTTGATGGTTATTCTTGATTTCACTTAGCCCTTCCACAAATGGGCCAGATTTCTGACAGCTATCTTTGTTTTTGCCCCAACTGCAAAAACACAGTGGCATTTTCGCCATCTTCCCACTTGGTCTCTATTTTTTTTCTTTTGCCATCTTTCTGCTTGATGTCTATCTTTCTCCTGCCTTTCCCTGTTGCTTCACCCTTCTTCTTACCTCACTGTTAGTAAGCGTACAGCAGGATTCACTAATAAGAGGCTTGAGTCACAAGCAGGAACACCTGGGTAGAAGTCTGGGTTTAAGCCCACTGTTAACTAGACTCTCCCTGAGCCACAGCTACTTCATTTAGGAGAGATAGACTAGAACAATTTTATTCTTTAGCAGAATCATTTCCTTCCAATTCACTTAGAATCTGGAGACGTGACAGATTAGATTGCCCCAAGGTTTGAAGTGGAGGGTGGATCTTGGGGTCCTGCTTACTCTCCCTGGAATAGTCTGTGGACCTCAGAGCTCTAGAGTACTCAGTTTAAAATCCCCTGGGTAAGTACAGTTCTAAGAGTGTATAAAAGCATTTTTAAAACGTCAGATATCCTAGTCCTTTTCCAACATAGCCACATGAAAGGAATCAGGGGTAGTGGCAAAAGCACTAGATATGGAAATCAGAGGACCTGGCTCCAGGACTTCGTACCTCTGTAATCTCGGGCAAATTATTTAAACCGAATTCTACTTTCCTTAAGCGTCAACTCGAAGTGGTAATGTGTACAGTGGTGACACATCATATGCACATTTGACCTACAGGAATTCAAGGATACAATTAGCACAAAGAGAATTTAGTTATAGTGCTGGACCTGCTATTTGTCCTCAGCTCAACTCCTCACCTTTCACCTGCTGTGCGTCTTGGGCAAGGAAGCTGACCCCTGCAGGCTGCATCAGACAGATGCCCTTTCTGCTGGCTTCCAGCTATGATCCGCCTACAAAAGGCACCTGTCGGAGACTGGAGGGCAGGAAGAAGGTCTTGGGTATTTCTCCTCATTCTTCTCTTCTTGGGTGGCTTCTCTAGTAGTGGCTGCCTTTGCTTTATGGCTCCACTTCTTGCTGAACAGGCCTATCTTGTTCCAGCTTAACTTCAGTGATCCCAGCCCCTAGTTCTCATGTAATTTCCTTCAGCCAAGGGTGGCAGAGGCTTTCAGAAATCAGGAATGGCTGGGTTGTTTCACTGTCTTTTATTTGGCTTCTGTATTAGTCCATTCTCAGGCTGCTAATAAAGATATACCCAAGACTGGGTAATTTATAAAGGAAAAGGTTTAATGGACTCACAGTTGCACACGGCTGGGGAGCCCTCACTATCATGCAAAAGGCAAAAGAGAAGGAAAAGTGCATCTTTCATGGCACCAGGAAAAAGAGCTTGTGCAGGGGAACTCAGATCTTGTGAGACTTATTCACTACCACGAGAACAGTAAGGGGGAAGCTGCCCCCATGATTCAGTTGCCTCCACCTGGCCCTGCCCTTGTCACGTGGGGATTATCACAATCCAAGGCGGTATTTGGGTGAGGACACAGCCAAACCACATCAGCTTCTTAACCCTCTTCTGGACATTCCTATCCCCTGGGCAATTAATTCCCTGTAATGAAGCCCCTCTGTTTGAATACCTAGAATGGTTTCTGTTTTCCTAATTGGACCCTAACCAATGCAACTAAACTCTTGACAAAAAAGAGGGAAAGAATAAGAATCTAAACAGGCTGGCAATTCCACTAGCCGCTCCTCTCAATGAGCCTGTGCCCTGGAGTGAGGGTGAGGTAGAAAGGCATGAACACTCAGTCTCAGGTCTTAGTGTCCCTCATTGGGTTTTTGTTTGTTTATTTGTTTGTTTTGAGATGGAGTCTCACTCTGTTGCCCAGGCTGGAGTGCAGTGGTGTGATCTCAGCTCACTGCAACCTCTGCCTCCTGGATTCAAGCCATTCTCTTGCCTCAGCCTTTCGAGAAGCTGGGATTACAGACGTGTGCCACCATGCCCTCTAATTTTTGTAATTTTTTAGTAGAGTCAGGAATTTACCATATTGGCCAGGTTGTTCTCAAACTCCTGTCCTCAAGTGATCCACCTGCCTTGGTCTCTCAAAGTGCTGGGATTACAGGCATGTGCCACCATGCCCACTAATTTTTGTATTTTTTTAGTAGAGTCAGGGATTTACCATGTGAGCCAGGCTGTTCTCAAACTCCTGTCCTCAAGTCATCCACCCACCTTGACCTCTCAAAGTGCTGGGATTACAGGTGTGAGATACTGCACCCAGCCCCCACGTTGGGTTTTAAGTTGTGGAGGTTTTGGTATACCCTGGCCTCCAAGGCAAATGAACTTATTTACATAGACACAAAATTATGTATTCTATATTTCGTGGTCTGGAGATGTTAAGTGTATGTGATTTTACCTTCCTTGGTGACTATGGAGAACTCAACCCCTCATGCAAGATGAAGCTCTGCTGAGAATCACAGGGCAATATGAGGATCAGATAAAATAGTATGAGTAAAAGCACATTATAAACTGTAAAATTTCAAACAAATACAGGGCATTATTATTACTTACATTCCAAATCCCCATCATCCAGGAACGATGCCATTTAAGTCTTTTTATAGGACTTGAGAAGTTACTTTGAAGGTTTTCTAGGGTTCTCCATTGTTTTCTGTTTTATTATTTTATTTTGCTTTTTTGGAGACGGGGTCTCACTCTGTCACCTAGGCTGGAGTGCAGTGTGGTATGATCATAGTTCATTGTAATCTTGAATTCCTAGGCTCAAGTGATCCTCCCATCTTAGCCTCCCAAAGTGCTGAGATTACCAGGAGACCCACTGTGCCTGGCCTTTCCATTGTTTTCTACACACACACACACACACACACACACACACACACACACACACACACACAAAAGGAAATGAAATCATGATCCCTAGGGGAGATAAGGAGAGTGCATTTAATCTAATGTTCTCATTCCTTAACTAGAAACACAAGAAACAAAAAGTTATTTGAGCCCAGGAGGTGGAAGCCAGCCTGGGCAACATAGGGAGACCCCTGCCTCTTCTACAAAAAAGTTTAAAATCCAGCCTGACCAACACAGAGAAACCCCATATCTACTAAAAATACAAAATTAGCCAGGCATAGTGGCGCACGCCCGTGATCCCAGCTACTTGGCAGGCTGAGGCAGGAGAATCACTTGAACCCAGGAGGTAGAGGCTGTGGTGAGCCAAGATCGGTCCACAGTCCATAGCATTCCAGCCTGGGTAACAAGAACAAAACTCTATTTAAAAAAAGAAAATTAAAATCAGCTGGGTGGCGCATGCCTGTAGTCCCAGCTACTTAGGAGGCTGAGGTGGGAGGACTGCTTGAGGTCAGGAGTTGAAGGCTGCAGTGAGCAGTGATTCTGCCACTGCATTCCAGGCTGGGCAACAGAGTGAGACCTTGTCTAAAAAAAAAAAAAAGTTACATTCTTTTTTTCCCCCTGTAAAATGCATAAGAATTTACAGAATGATAAAAAGAGTATCCTGTTCTTTGTCTTGGAGATGAAATTGGTGTGGGATTTGGCTTTTCTTGCTAAGTGTTCAATGTTAATGTTCCTTAGTATTTCCCTATGTTTCTTCTAAAATCAATGCTAAACTTAGAAAAAGAAGCTTACAATTTTGTTATTCTCTTCTCTGAGTTAGAGAAGAAAAATCAGAAAGATGATTTTTGATAAGATTTGCACATTGCTGCAGTAAACCACAAATTATACTGATGTGAAATAGGTCCCCACACATTTTTCTTCCCTGAATATGATCTTGTGGGGATCTATTTTGAATCAATGTCTTCTCTAAAGCCTTTGTTCAAATCTTCCTTTGAATTGCTTCATGACCCCTATCTTATAGGACCAAGGACTGAACATTCTTTTTTATTCTAAAAGGTAAAGAAGCTAAGGAAGCTAACGGGACACTAATGCAAGCTGACCTTGTCAGTTACTAATTTCCATTTTACAAAATTATAACAACAAGGACGGTGATAACAAGTGCCCGAAGAGTGCTATCTTGGGTTTCTTAAATTAGAGTTGAGAAACCGTTGCTAACCAAACCTCCCAAGAGTTATTCCCTGGTTGCTGCCTTTGATAAATTTGTCTTTCTGGTGACACATACCCGGCTGGACCAATAGAGTGATGAAATTCTCTCCTTCTTGCCTAATTTTTCTTTTGGACTCTACTCAGCAATATGTCTGAATTTCTGTGTAGGTGTCCAGCTTTTAGATTTTTCCAAGTGTTTCCAAAAATGTAATAAAATGGGCATGGTGGCTCAAGACTGCAATCCCAACATTTTGGGAAGCCAAGGAAGGAGGGTCGCTTGAGCCCAGGAGTTCGAGACCAGCCAATTAGAAATTAGAAAAAAAAATTTCTCATTTTTGTAGAGATGGCAAAACCCGATCTCTACAAAATTTAGAAAATTAGCTAGGTGTAGGGGTGCACCTGTAGTCTCAGCTACTGCGAGGCTGAGGTGGGAGGATCACTTGAGCCCAGGAGGTTGAGGCTGCAGTCACTATAACCATGCCACGGCACTCCAGCCTGGGTGGACTGAGACCCTGTCTCAAAAAAATAAAAATAAAATAAAGAGCCCAAATCAGTGTTTTGAGTAGTTTGAAATCAGTCTTTTTTATTGAGACAAGTACTAATGGATGTTGCTAGATTCCTGCCACCTCTGTGTGTGTGTGGAGGGGGGAAGGGATGCCGGGGTAAGGGAAGAATGCAGAGGAGTAGGCAGGGCCTGCTCTGTTTTACACAAGGCTGAAATCTTACAACACATGCCATGTAATCAGGCTAAGGACAAATAATCCCTCTGAATAAATTTACAGTGAATTGACCTACATTTCACATTAGATAAAACACACTTAAGTCATTAAATGAATTTCTCCCTCTGGTTCATTAGTTCCCAGCATGCTCTGATCCTTTGCTCATTTGTCATATGGCTCATGAAAGCTGAATATGGTAAAAAGAAAGTAAATCACTGTGTCTGTCCCCTTACTAGGTCAGGATATGTTCCCCATGGAGGAGTTATTACCATGTTAGAGATTGACTGGTTCTACTGTTGGTCTTGGCTAAGAGACTGAGAAGCTACACTTGACATATTGGCCTTCTGGCGTTCTGCCAAGCACTGTGCACAGTAGCAATGATGTGCCCATGCTCACATTACCCAGGAGTCGTCTGATGCTAAGAGCTTAGATTCAGCATTATGAGAGCTCTTGAGAATGGGTCTCATCAGAATTCTGAGTAGCAGGGTTGATGAGTAAAGAGGCTGGCCTTTAAAAAAAGTTTCACTTGAAGCTCAAACTTTCAAGTTTTCCTTTCGTCTCTGGAGGTACTCATTGAGCAAAGGTGTTGTAGAAGGAACCATTGTGGGTTAGTATCTGCTGTGGCATGTAGGTCCAAGTGGACCTATTTTTTAGTGGTGATAACATTCTTGGTGTGGAACTCATGGTGTTTCATGAAGCTGCTGGTCTGGCTTTGGAGAGTCTGAGAAACAAGTCAACATTATAACATTAGCTATTCTAATGAGCCTGGGAGCAGATGAGTGCAGCATTTTAATACATGAGGGACAACGTATAGTACTCCTTTAGGGTAGGAACAGGAGCTCTGAAAAACACAAAGGAGAGTAGCATGAACAGGATGGACTGTGTCATCAATGGCTGCCCTCAAAGCTTAGGGGGTCTTAGTATCACTGGAGGTATGGACAATGGACAGAAGGTGCGCTGGGGAGACTGAAGCTATGATATTTGTCCAGCATTTTGGTCAATGTTTTAAGAGGCAAAGTGGAACATGTTCAGGGTAAGTAATATAAGAGATGCCGTATAAAAAATGATTCTGTCCAAACAACATACACTAAGCCAAACCCAGAACCAGGGGCTACAGATAACAGAGATGGAGGTGATACCTTCCCCACTCTCAAAGAGATCACAGTAATGGCTGAAAGAATATAAGACTCATAGTTAGGTAAAAAGGAAACTCTATATGCTCAAATATTTGAAAAGCAATCATACGAAAGAGGATTAGTTCTGTTCTCTGTGTTACTGAGGTAGAATGAAATCCAGTGGGTGGAAGCCACAAAGACTCAGTTTAGTTCAATATGAGATTGAAATGACAACAGTGAGAGGAATCTAAAGGTGCAATGGACAGCTTGAGAAAGTTGTGAGATCCTAGTTCTCAAGATGTTTAAAAACAGGCCTGACCAGGCACAGTGGCTCATGCCTGAGACCCCAGCACTTTGAGAGGCTGAGGTGGGAGGATCACTTGAGCCCAGGAGTTTGAGGCTGCAGTGAGACAAGATCATGCCACTGCACTCCAGCATGGGCAACAGAAAGAGAGACCCTGTCTCTAAAAAAAAGAAAAAAAGAAAGAAAGAAAAAGAACAGGCCAACAGGGCACAGTGGCTCATACCTTGGGAGGCTGAGGTGGGTGGACCACTTGAGCCCAGCAGTTTGAGACCAGCCTGGGCAACATGGTGAAACCCTGTCTCAACTGAAAATATAAAAATAAGCCAGGCGTGGTGGCAGGTAATCTCAGCTACTTGGGAAGCTGAGGCAAGAAAATTGCTTGAACCTGGAAAGCAGAGGTTCCAGTGAGCTGAGATCATGTCACTGCACTCCAGCCTGGGCAACAGAGCAAGACTCCGTCTCAAAAAAAAAAAAAAGTCAACAAAAACAAAACAAAAAGTAGCCAGTTTCATAACCTGGTCTCAAAATAAATAAATAGATAAAAATTTTTTAATTAATTTTTTTAATTAAAAAAAAAACAAGCCTAATGACCAGTAGTAGAGATGGTGATTGGTACATATACTCCCCTATTCAATGCACCAAGTACATTCCTGTGTTCCAAATTTTATGGATATACTGGTGAGCAAAATCAAAGAGACTTCTCTCATGTAGCTTATACCTCATGGGAAGAGACACACATGAATTGAACAATCACATGAGTATATGTAAAACCACAACTGGGAAAGTGTTTGATGGGAAAGACCCATTGTGTGTTATAAGAACAGATAAAAGTGTCTTTGACCTCTCGCAGGAGGCCAGGGACGACCTTGATGAGGAACCCTCAACTGAACTGAGATCCGCAGGCTGGGTTGGGGTACAGAAGGGTGTTCCAGCCAAGAAGGACAGACTGTGCAGGGTTCTGTGGTAGGAAGAAAGCTCTTAGATAACAGGGAGGTGATTCTCAATGTTTAAGGTCTCTTTCTTTTTTACAAATTTTTATTTATTTATTGAATAGGTAATAGAGAAATTGAACAAATTTCAAAGGTACGAAAGGGTATGGAGAGACCTTCTAGAGAACCACTATTGCCAGGTTTTTCTGATCCTCCTAAAGGTATTAGATGCATCAACTAATATTCCCTTTTCTTCCCTCCACAAAATTGTAGTATGCTATACACCATTTTACATCTCGCTTTATTCTCCTAACAATATATCTGAGGCTTTTTCAGCACATTCAGAGCTATCTTGCAGGTTGCAGCCACACAGCAATCCAGTGAAGGAGGCACGATAGTTCCGTTAGCCTCTCCTTTACCGAGGCCAGGTAGGAGGATTGCAAGCAAAACAGCAGTGAATATCCTTGTATGCACATAATTTTGCAAATCTACGATTATGTCTGTGATGCACACCTTGGTTTTCTTCTTCATATTGTTTCTGATTACAATAGTAATACATGCTTACAGAAAAATATTTGCAGAAATACATAATGCAGAATGTGAAAGTACTCAAGAATCTCACCTTTCATAACTGCTATGGCTATTAATTTGTCCACATGATTTCTAATCTAGAATAATTGAAAAAGAAGGGGCATGTGGCACACAGAGCACAGTAGATTCCAAAATCTCTCATTTTCTATGGTTTGAAGTTCGTATGGAGAGAAGCTGTAATTCTTCCCAGAGGGTGCTGATGCGTTCCTCTACCATAACATGTGTTTTTAAGTGGGATTCCACAGATGACTTTGGGATAGAGATTAATTTGTTAACATAGGTGTATTTACAAAGTAAGGAATCTAAAGCTTTCGTCAGATTCTTGTTTGTTTGTTTGTTTGCTTGAGTTAGAGTTTCACTCTTGTCATCCAGGCTGGAGTGCAACGGCGCAATCTTGGCTCACTGCACCCTCCACCTCCCGGGTTCAAGCGATTCTTCTGCCTCAACCTACTGAGTAGCTGGGATTACAGGTGTCAGCCACCACACCTGGCTAATTTTTGTATTTTTAGTAGAGATGGAGTTTCACCGTATTGGCCAGGTTGGTCTTGAACTCCTGACCTCAGGTGATCCATTCTCTTTAGCCTCCCAAAGTGCTGGGATTACAGACTTGAGCTGCTGTGACAGCCTCATCAGATTTTTAAAGGGGTATATGACCCCCCACAAAAAGTTAAGAGTATCTACTAGTAGAAAGAGCCATCGGATAAGTTTCATTTCTCATTGAAGAATGGTATTAAATCCTGCCAACTACACCAAAAAGAAAAAAGAGTGATGTTAGTCTTGGCAGAGGGCTTTTCCAAGGGTTCCTAAATTATTGCAGAATTTAAAGAAATTATTTAGCCTCATCTATTAAGTAAGGGATAATAATGGCAACTCATGGGGTGGTTATGAGGCTTAAATAAGTTAATATGTGCAAGCACTTAGAAAGTTGCTGACAAATCATACACCCTATTGCATACATGTTTGTAAAGTAACACTAGCTCACGTGTTCCTGGCCTGCCCCAACCCCAAGGAGAAAACCAAGGTCCATAGTAAAGAGCAGAAGACTTTTGACAAGCAGCTAGACCTCCTGAATAACTTCTCACACAGAACCTGCCCCAGGCAGCATGCTGTCCCTATCCAGAGATCAAAACATATCTAGGTCATCTGAGAGAGTAGCCAGGCAGGAGGATGTTGAAGGGCTGCAGTACAACTCAATGTGAGTTATGCAGCTAGGAAGGACAGTTTTTTGTAGTTTGAAAAAAAACCAAATTATATATGGACTAGATATATACATAAAAATGTGTGTATATATGTACATATGTGTGTGTATCATATTTATAAGAAATTATTTAATTTTAAATTGAGGGATTATTTTTTCCAACAGCAAAAGAAGGAGCTACCTCTAAACTAAAATACCTGAAAATTTACAGTTCAGGTTGTATAACCAGCAGGAATTATGATCACCTTACTCTTTCCTCATCACCTCGTCTTGCCAAAAACGATGTATGTACACATAGGCATAAGCATATCATTTTATTAATTATAGAATAATGCAATTGAATTATGTTGTCTAAAAAGCACTTTAAGTGTTTCAGATGCTTTGAGGACTGTTGAAAAAGTGCATGCACACGTCAATCCCTGGTCCTACTTCTTTCTCCTTCCATCTCACCATGCAGTGCCGTAGAGTCCCAGCCCTGCACTTACTAAGCCTTAGGTGGGGAAATTAATTCAGTTCTGTCTCATTAAGCACTGAGCACAATGACCATGTGCGGTTGCTCACGCCTGTAATCGCAGTGCTCTGGGAGGCTGAGAGGGGCGAACTGCCTGAGCCCAGGAGTTGGAGACCAGCCAGAGCAACATGGCAAAACCATGTCTCTACTAAAAATACAAAAATCAGCTGGGTGTGGTGACATGTGCCTCTAATCCCAGCTACTCGGGAGGCTGAGGCACAAGAATTGATTGGACCTGGGAGGTGGAAATCACAGTGAGCCCAGATGGCACCACTGCACTCCAGCCAGAGCAAGACTCTGTCTCCAAAACAACAACTAATACTGAGCATCTAGTCTGTGCCAGGAGCATGGCATAAAGCAAAGAGAAATCAAATGGACTCCCTAGGCTCTGCCTCTGTCAGCTTGTCTGTAAAATAAGGTGCTGGAATTAGATGATTGATCTGTCTTTTCCTAGCTCTGACTTCTATGACTTCTGTGACGTTGAAATAAAACCAAGCAATTGTTTGTAACCAAAAATCTTCAGAATACTTACCAATAGGCTTCATGATCATCAAATTGCCACACAAATCTCATCACCTCTACTGTGCTCCCTCTGGCACTTGAATCATTGGCAATGTATCATTAATGCTGATAATGCATCAATAATGACAGGTTATTTGTACAGTGTGTCATAAGACCAAGAACTCTTCGCAACAACCGTGGGCCAGAGAGCTCCAGTAGTCTCATCGTTGTTTTTACAGATGAGGAAACTGAGACTGAGAAAGGTTGAAGGTGGCAGAATATGGACTTGAACCCAGGTTTGACTTGTGGTGAGGGCTCTTTCCACTCTTGTCGCCACTGCACTTATGAAATGCTATTGGACATTGTCCCCACTGTGTGCCACCATCTTCACTCCCAGCCACATGAGCAGGGGCAGTCCTGTATAATTTCTTTATTGCACACACAACATTGTGCCTGCTGGGCACCTACTTCCCTCTGCACCTAGTGCAGTCTCCATCCCACAGTTGCTTGGCAGGGCTGGGAGCTGCTCTGGGGTGAATCAGGGCTCTGTGGCCCAGCCCAAGAGAATGCAGTTTTAATAGAGAGATCCAGGCACTCCCCAAGGCAGAAGCACAAACCCAGAGTTCTTTGACCATCTTATCTTAGCATCAGCAGGCCCTAAATTGTTCATTTCCTAGAAGGAAGCTTGCTGTCAATTAGACTTGTTCTGTTTAAGGTTTTGATCTCAACAAAGATGAGTAGGTCATCTCAGTGCTTCTGTGAGGGACTCTGAGAGACCTGTGGCCAAGGCTGCCGGCCAGCCGGCCTCAGCTGTCCAGAGCATGTTCCTACATTGGCCTGCCTGAGGCCAGCCCTCGTGGGATGTTTCCACTAGTAATGATAAAAATGTGCTTGAGCTTAGGTGGCAGTGAGAATGTTTTTCAAAGCACAGTCACACTCAAACAAACATTGGAGCAGGCATGACCAACTCCTTTAGAACCTAGGGAAGAGAGATTAGCCATGGGGACTTGGGTCCACGGAGCTGTTAAGTTGCAAAGTTGAGACAGGAATGCGGATCTTCTATACCCAGCCGTACGATCTCTGCATTCTACCAGCCATCCACCACCCTGTAGGGCTGGTCAGGTTTATGTTGGATGCCCTGTCTCCTGCTCCAGGTGCCAGGGCTCTTCAAGAGCCAGAGGGCCAGGTGCAGTGGCTCATACCTATAATCCCAGCATGTTGGGAGGCTGAGGTGGGCAGGTCATCTGAAGTCAGGAGTTCGAGACCAGCCTGGTCAACATGGTGAAACCCCATCTCTACTAAAAATACAAAAATTAGCCAGGCATGCTAACGGGTGCCTGTAATCCCAGCTAATCAGGAGGCTGAGGCAGGAGAATCTTTTGAACCTGGGAGGCAGAGGTTGCATGAGCCAAGATGGAGCCACTGCACTCCATCCTGGGCGACAAGAGTGAAACTCCATCTCAAAAGAAAAAAAAAAAAAAAAAAGTAAGAGAATCCCGACCTCATTATGAAGCTGAATTCTGCCTTTCCCTTGTGAATGGCATGAGTTCTGAAGTTGCCCTCTTCTTCTCCGTCCACCTCATGAAACCTCTTACTGTCTCTCTAAACAGATCACAGCTCCAAGGGAAGAGCAGTGGGATTACCTGTATTTGCACACAGATGTGAACTGGTAAATAAATGTCAACATATTGTCAGGAATACTTGTGGAATCCCAAAACACAGGACTCTTTAAGAGTGAAATTTCAAGAGCTATTTGTGAGCACACAAAATGCACTGTAAGGTGTCTGTTTACTCCTTAACTTCTATTCTAGATGCCTCACACAGCATGGAGGTTTGGTGGGGCCGGGGAGAGGAGATGCTCAGGCCCACAGCATCTTGGCAGTCCTGAGCCCATGAGGAATGACAGTAAGAAAAGTGGGCAGATAGAATGCAAAGAGCTGTGCCCAATTCAAGTACAGACAATTGATTACCCCAGGTGACATGGCTGCTGAGAACCAAGTCAGGTTCATGACACCACAGACCAATCCCTACTGATGATCCAGAAGTCCTGCATGTTCCCAAATCATCCTAAAACTGTTGAACTGGGTTCCCAGCACTGTGAGGCCACCAAGCTCCAGAGCAGCCATTCTTTTGCCACTCTCACTCCTTACCCCTGCTTGTTCTGGAAGCCCAGGTGCACTTCTGCAGCAAAGGAGCACCAAAGAATCCACTCCAACCGGGCACAGTGGCTCACAACTGTAGTCCCAGCACTTTGGGAGGCCAGGTGGGTATTTTACGAGGTCAGGAGAGCGATACCATCCTGGCCAACATAGTGAAACCCCACCTCTACTAAAAATACAAAACATGGAGAGAGATCCAAGATGGCCACATAGCAGCAGCTCAGGATTGTAGCTCCCAGTGAAAGCGCAGAGAGCAAGTGGATGCCGCAATTGCAGACGAATTTTTGATGCCCACAGACTGGGAGATTCCCGGCGAAGGAGCCACATGGGTCGCCAGCACGACTCTTTCGGCCGGCGCGGTGCTTCTCGGTGCGGAGTGTATGGGACTGGATGCCCTTTTAGTTGGGCTCGGCCGGTCCCATCCCCACAAGGAGAACAACAATTGGAAGCGCTGAGGACTGAGAACAAGCACAGCTGAACCCGGGAAGGCCCAGCTCTGTGGGGAAGGGGCGCCCCCCGAAGGAAAACTAAGAAACAGAAAAAACTTCTTCACCAACAAGCCGGACGTCCACTCAGAGACCCAATCTGAAAGTCGGCAATTACAAAGACGACAGGTGGATAAATCCACAAAAATGGGAAGAAACCAGTGCAAAAAGGCTGAGAACACCCGAAATCAGAATGCCTCTCCTCCTACCGGGGATCGCAGCTCCTCATCAGCAAGAGAACAAGGCTTGACGGAGGATGAGTG
>PVKP010030707.1:0-18350 GCA_004027715.1 Plecturocebus donacophilus
CTCCCAGGTTCAGGTGATTCTCCTGCCTCAGCCTCCTGAGTAGCTGGGATTACAGGCATGCACCACCATGCCCAGCTAATTTTTGTATTTTTAGTAGAGACGGGGTTTCTCCATATTGCTCAGGCTGGTCTTGGACTCCCGACCTCAGGTGATCTGCCCACCTCAGCCTCCCAAAGTGCTGAGATTACAGGCGTGAGCCACCGCGCCCAGCCAATTTGTGTTTCTTTGACCACCTTTGTAAATTACATTCCAGGCTTGTCTATCAAAACCAGGCAGCAATGCATTTGACATGAACAAGCACAATCCATTTCCCCTGGTTATTCTTTGAAACATGTGTTTAACACTTTTCTCTCCATGGCCGCAGTCATAACAGGGGTTTAAGTTTTAATTACAATAGGGACAGACTGTCAGCAACAGCATGGGTCCGAGGTGGCCACAAATATGTCTGGTGTCACGCCTCCGAGCCTCACTTTACCTCCACCCACTGGCCCTAGTAGCTTATCCTCCCTCTCCACTCCCACACCCCTCCCCATACTGCTTCTCATCCCTGTAACAGAATTTGCCAACTAGAAGCACCTGGTCAGCGAGATGGCATGGGAGGGGTCGGGGCAACCTGGAGCTAGTTCCCTATGAAGAGTCCCCAACTTAGCTTGGATGTTTGGAGATGCAACCTCAAATGTTGTGGTGAAGATATGAGACGGAGAAAAGGCTAAGGTGAGATGATGGGGAGACCGTGGCAGGCATCCACCTCACCTCCCACCCCCCAATTTTGGCTGTTTCCAGCAAGACCTGGGCTTCCAGACCATTGAGGTGGACCAAAAGCAGGCTGAAGTGTTCATCGTGGAACAAACTGTCCACTCGGAGGAGGGCATCCCTATGTCCTGCCAGTACTACCTGCTCTCTGATGGGTGAGCTGTTGATGGTGGGGCGACGGGTGGTGCTGGGCTTGTAGGTGCTCAAGGAGACTGGCTGCTTCTGCGGACACCACCAGGAAGAGCACTGTGGAGATGGGAGTGTCCCTCTGCTTTATCCATATCATTCACTCTTTTTTCATTTATTTGCTTGTTCTCTTAACCCTCACAGTGTCTCCCAAACCTCACTGAACACCACAGGCCTGATAGCTAGTGCAGCTGCCACTGTGTAGGGGGTAACATTGAAAACATCAAGGTTTGAATGACTGCACATTTGATGAAATCACTGTGCTGGAAGAATTGCCTGTGGCAGGCTGCCGTGCAGTCACCAGCAAAGCACTGGCTCTAAATCACAAGAAAATTCAGGTGGAAGAAAAGGGAGTTGTTGGGGTTTTTTTGTTGTTGTTTTTGTTTGTTTGTTTTGAGACCGAGTCTGGATGAATTTATTTCTTAAAATTTCAGACTATGGCCAGGCACGGTGGCTTATGCCTGTAATCCCAGCACTTTGGGAGGTGGAGGCAGGCAGATCTCCTGAGGTCGGGAGTTCAAGACCAGCCTGACCAACATGGAGAAACCTTGTCTCTGCTAAAAATAGAAAAAATTAGCCAGGTGTGGTGGCACATGCCTGTAATCCCAGCTACTTGTAAGGCTGAGGCAGGAGAATCACTTGAACCTGTGAGGTGGAGGTTGTGGTGAGCTGAGGTTGTGCCACTGCACTCCAGCCTGGGCAACAAGAGCAAAACTCCATCTGAAAAAAAAAAAAAAAAATTCAGAATAGGTATCCACATAATCACTACACTGGGGAGAAAGTAATAAAAACATTATTGACTTTATCTCATAACTTACCATGGTTTTGGTTTTGGTTTGATCATAGTCCACAGCAGCCTCCAACTCCTAGGTTTAAGCAATCCTCCCGCTTCAGCCTCCCTAGTAGCTGAGACTACAGGTGTGCACCACAGCTCCAGGCCACCCTTTCTATTTTGAGTGCCGCATAGCAGCAGGTTCCATAATCTTTCCTTCCTTCTCTTTTTTTCTTTATTTCTTTCCTCCTTCCTTCTTTCTTTTATTTATTTATTTATTTTTTTAAGACGGGGTTTCACCATGTTGGTCAGGCTGGTCTTGAACTCCCAACCTCAGGTGATCCACCTGCCTTGGCCTCCAAAGTGCTTGGATTACAGGCCTGAGGCACCGCGCCCGGCCTTCTTTTCTTTCTTTCTTTCTTTTTTTGTGAGATGGAGTCTTGCTCTGTTGCTCGGGCTGGAATGTGGTGGCACGATCTCAGCTCACTGCAACCTCCGCCTCCGGGGTTTAAGTGATTCTCCTGCCTCAGCCTCCCAAGTAGCTTGGCCTACAGGTGCCTGCCACAACACCTGGCTAATTTTTGTATTTTTAGTAGAGACAGGGTTTCACCATGTTAGGCAAGCTGGTCTCAAACACCTGACCTTAAGCCACCCGCCCATTTTGGCCTCCCAAAGTGCTGGGATTACAGGCATGAGCCACTGTGACAGGCCTCGTTCTCTTTTTGAGACAGTCTCGCTCTGTTGTCCAGACTGGAGTGCAGTGATGCAATCTTGGCTCACTACAACCTCCACCTCCCAGGTTCAAGTGATTCTCATGCTTCGGTCACCAAAATAGCTGTGATTACAGGCACCTGCCACCATGTCTGGATTATTTTATTTTATTTTATTTTTATTTTTATTTTTATTTTTTTTAAAGACGGGGTTTCACCATGTTGGTCAGGCTGGTCTTGAACTCCCAACCTCAGGTGATCCGCCCACCTTGGCCTCCAAAGTACTTGGATTACAGACATGAGCCACCACGCCCGGTCAAGTCTGTATAATTTTTTGTATTTTTAGTAGAGACCGGGTTTCACCATGTTGGCTAGGCTGGCCTCAAATTCCTGACCTCAAGTGATCCACCCATCTCAGCCTCCTAAAGTGCTGGGATTACAGGCGTGAGCCACCGCACCTGGCCAAGGAGGTTCCATGATTTTCTAGTACTGGATCTAGGACCTCTAAAGATCCTTTTTTAAAACAAAACAAAAACAAACGGGGCCTAATACTGGCCAAGCCTTATGTGTTATTTAGAGATCCGGAAATGAACACCACCCAGGAACTCAAAAAATCCGAGAAGGAAGCAGAATAGAGGCCTGGGACAGGTCTCTTAAGGGGCACTGTCAGCTGGGTGAAATGGCTCACGCCTGTAATCCCAACACTTTGGGAGCCTGAGGCGGGTGGATCAGGAGATCACGAGTTCAAGACCAGCCTGACCAAGATGGTGGAACTCCATCTCTACTAAAAATATAAAAATTTTGGCCGGGCTCAGTGGCTCACGCCTGTAATCCAAGCACTTTGGGAGGCCAAGGCAGGCGGATCACGAGGTCAAGAGATCGTGACCATCCTGGCCAACATGGTGAAACCCTGTCTCTACTAAAAATACAAAAAATTAACCAGGCATGGTGGCGCACACCTGTAGTCCCAGCTACTTGGGAGGCTGAGGCAGGAGAATTGCTTGAAACAGGAAAACGGAAGTTGCAGTGAGCTGGGATCATGCCACTGCACTCCAGCCTGGTGACAGAGCGAAACTCTGTCTAAAAAAAATATATATATATATATATAAATTAGCCAGGTGTGGTGGCATGTGCCTGTAATCCCAGCTACTCCGGAGGCTGAGACAGAGAATCGCCTGAACCCAGGAGGCGGAGGTTGCAGTGAGCCGAGATTGCCCCACTGCACTCCAGCCTGGGCAACAGAGTGACGCTCTGTCTCAAAAAAAAAGGGGGTGGTACTGTCATTTATGAGTCTGCTTAGGCTGCCATAACAAAATACCGCAGGCTAAGTGGATTCAAGAGAAATGTATTTGCTCACAGCTCTGGAGGCTGGAAGTCCAAGATCATGGTGCTATCAGAGTTGGTTTCTGGTGAGGGCTCTCTTCCTATCCTGCAGACAGCTGCCTTCTCAGTGTGTTCCCACATGGCCTTTCTTCTCTGTGTGAGTGGAGAGAGAACTCTCTGGCATCTCCTCCTTATAAAGACACCAATCCTATCTGATTAGGGCCCCACCCTTATGACTGCTGTAGAGGTAATGACCTCCCCAAAGGCCCTACCTCCAACTATCACCACCCTGGGGGTTAGATGGAGAATCCAGTCCATAGCGAGTGGGCTGGGAAGACTCTCCCTCTCACATGTTCTGTGTTGCACTCCAGGCACCTGGCCAAGAGAATACAGGTGGGCTCTCCGGGGTGCTGCGTCATCACCAAGATGCCCATCTTGAGGGAAGTGGGTGAGTGAAGTCCAGGCCTTGGGCAGAGCGGGAGAGTGAAGGGGAGCGGGGAAACCTGGGCCTTCCAGGATGCAGGGACTGGACTCAGTGTGCTGGGAACGGGACAGGAGCCTGGAAGCCTCTGGAGAACACCTGCCCTTCAGCCCCTGACCCTAAGCAGTAAGAGGAGGATCTTTCTTGCTGGGAGCCCCTTCCTGCCACTCTGTCTGTCCACGCGGGCAGACTCCTGGGGCTCCACCTGAGCCTTCTGTTTGGGTGTTCTCGGGATCCCTCTGAGTATCCAGGGAAGGTTCTGGGGTGGGGACGCCCGGCCTTCCTTGTTCCCCACCCAGATGAGATTGAGCCACGCCCCGTGTTTGAGAAGAAGCCTTTAGTGTGGGAGGAGGACATGGAGCTCTATACGAAGTTCCTGGAACGGAAGGTGAGGAGAGGCTACACCAGCCTGGGGTCCCCATTCCCCGCTGGGCGTTAAATTCGTTACTGATCTCTCTGCACCTGATTGAAATGCACACCCGCAGGGGCTGGAAGGCTCCAGCGCCCCTTAGCTCTCCTTGGAGCAAGTGGGTGGGGGCTCCTGGGACGGGGGGCCCCGCCCAGTTCAGGCTCGGGCTCTGTCCCCCGCCAGGAGGAGCTCCGGCTCGGCCATGCCAGCTATCTGCGGCAGCACCCCGAGGCCCACGCGCTCATCTCCGACTTCCTGCTTTTCCTGCTGCTGCGCCAGCCAGAGGACGTGGTCACCTTCGCCGCCGAGTTCTTCGGCCCCTTCGACCCGCGCCGCCCGTCGTCCCCGGGCTTGGGCTCCTCCAACCGGCCCAGCCCTTTCCGCTCCCTGGAGCCCGACGAAGAGGCCGACGAAGAGGCCGGCTCCGGGGCGGGCTAGGCGGGGCGCGGGCCAGGCGGGGGCAGGAAGCCGGGCGTCGGGCTGGGACGCTGGCAGGCCGCTCCGGGCGGGGGGGGCGCTTTCCGGGCCGCGGTTTTGGGGTAATAAACGGGGCCCTCCCGCGGCTCCGCAGCGCCTGCTACCGCTTCCCTGGCTAGCGTCTTGTGCCTCTGCTAGAAATAGGAACCGTTACCGTCTGTACCTCGAGTGGATTTCAGCCTTTCCTCCTACATGCTGTTTTCGTCATTATCCCCATTCTACAGATAAAAACATAGAGGCACAGAAAGGTTAGCTTTGGGAGATGGCAGGTGGGGAGGCACAATCATAACCTGAACGTTGGAGTTGAAAGCCCACAAGGCCAGGGGCGGTGGCTTAGGCCTGTAATCCCAGCACTTTGGGAGGCCGAGGAGGGCGGATCACCTGAGGTCGATCAACGTGGTGAAATCCCGTCTCTACTAAAAATACAAAAATTAGCCGGACGTGGTAGAGCACACCTGTCAAACCAGCTGCTCGGGAGGCTGAGGCAAGAGAATTGCTTGAACCCGAGAGGCGGTGGTTACAGAGGGCCGACATCGTGCCATTGCACTCCAGCCTGGGCGACAGAGCAAGACTCCATCTCAAAAAAAGAAAAAAAAACTCTGAGTGCCTTGGCACGCAGATTTTACAGACGCCACAAAGCATAATTGCCCAACCCACTGCCCAGAGAAAAAACACGTGGCGGAGGGTGGGGGAGGGAGGAGGGCCGATGGGAGCACCGCTGGCTTAGCTCAGAACCCCTGGTATCTCGCAAACGCGGGCAGCACTCACGCTCCAGTTCCTCCCGGTTCTCACTGACACACAGGAACCTTCAAACTCCGGAGGCGGGGGTCCGATAGGAAAGAATGGGGAGATGATCGTCACATCGTCTGGACTCCTCGTGGAACGTCCGTGCTGGCCAGTGGCTTCTGTCCGGATGCTCAGTAGCAAACATTAGGCAAACTCCCCGGGAGGGGGTGCAGGCTCTCTCCCTCCCTTGTTCGTTCATCAGAACTGCTGCTGCAGATTCCAGAGACCTTTGCTCTCTAGTGGACAGTATGACCAGACACCTACATGGCTGGGTGGGATCTGGGGCAGGGGAGGACCCGAGAATCACGGAAAAAAGGCTTCGTGGAGGACTATTGTCCCTCTCCCTTATTTCAAAACCACGTTCTTTTTTGTTGTTTATTTTTTGAGATAGAGTTTCACTCTTGTTACCCAGGCTGGAGTGCAATGGCGTGATCTCCGCTCACCGAAACCTCCGCCTCCCGGGTTCAAGCAATTCTCCTGCCTCAGCCTCCTGACTGGGATTACAGGCGCCCACCACCACATCCAGCTAAATTTTTTTTGTGTGTTTTTAGAAGAGACAGGGTTTCAGCATGTTGGTCAGGCTGGTCTTGAACTCCTGACCTCGTGATCCGCCTGCCTTGGCCCCTCAAAGTGCTGGGATTACAGGCGTGAGCCACCATGCCCAGCAAGAAACACATGTTCATAAGGTAAAACTTAGGAGAGGGAGATAAATCAAAAGAAGAAAATGAAATCATCTTAATCTGTCTGCCTGGAAGCAGCAGCTGCTCACATCCTCTCTACTCTCCCATGCATAAAAGCAGCTGGTGTTTATTGAGTGTTCTCTGTCAAGCCCTTTTCTAGATTGTTTGATCTGGTCTTTATAACTTCAGGGGACTTTATTTATTTATTTATTTTTGACTGGGTCTTGCTCTGTCACCCCAGACTGAAATGCAGTGGTGCAATCAGTGCTCACTGCAGCCTTGACTTCCTGAGCTCAGGTGATCCTTCCACCTCAGCCTTCTGAGTGGCTGGGACTGCAGGCATGCACCATCACACTGAGCTGATTTTTTTTTTTTTTTTTTTTTTTACGATGGGGTTTCACCATGTTGGTCAGGCTGGTCTTGAACTCCTGACTTCAGGTGATCCACCCACCTCGGCCTCCCAAAGTGCTAGGATTACAGGCGTGAGCCACTGCGCCCGGCATTTTTTAATTTTTTTAAGAGAGGGATCTCTCTGTGTTGCCCAGGCTAGTCTCAAACCCCTGGCCTCAACTGACCCTTCTGCCTTGGTCCTCCAAAGTTCTGGATTACAGGCATGAGCCACTGCATCCAGCCTCAATTTATTTTTTTTTCTTTTTCTTTTTTTCAGAGACTGGTCTCCCTGTGTTGCCCAGGCTGATCTTGAACTCCTGGGCTCAGGCGATCTACCTCTCTCAGCCTCCCAAAGTACTGAGGTTACAGGCATGAGCCACTGCACACACTTCTATTTTTGCTATCATAAACAGTGCTGCACTGAACATCCTTGTAGTTAAATCTTTGCATAAGTCAACAATTGTTTCCTTAAGGATACATTCTGACAAGTGGAATTGCTGAACTAATTTTCTTTTTATTTATTTACTTTATTTATTTTGAGATGGAGTCTTGCTCTGTTGCCCAAGCTGGACTGCAATGGTGCAATTTTGGCTCACCACAACCTCCGCCTCCCAGGTTCAAGCGATTCTTCTGCTTCAGCTTTCCGAGAAGCTGGAAGGGATTACAGACACGCGCCACCATGCCTGTCTAATTTTGTGTTTTTAGTAGAGACTGGATTTCTCCATGTTGGTCAGGCTGGTCTTGAACTCCTGACCTCCATCTGCCCACCTCAGCCACCCAAAGTGCTGGGATTACAGGCGTGAGCCACTGTGCCCAGCCTGCTGAACTAATTTTAAGACTTTTATTTTAACATATTTGCCAGATTCTACATGAGTTGGCTTTCTATTAAGGGTCAGGTAAAGCATTCCAGGCAGAGCAAATGACACGAGCAAAGGACAGAAAGTGTAATGCACATCTGTGGTCGAGAGCAGTGGTGCCCAATAGAACTTTCTACAATGACAGCGAGTTGAGGGGGGGGGCTTCAGGGAAGGCCCTTTTAGGGTCTCAGTTGAGCTGGGACCTAAATGATGAGGAGTCAGACTTGGGAAGAGCTGAGGGAAGGAGCAGCAAGTACAAAGGCTGTGAGCATGGTATGTCGGGAACAGAAGGCTATTGAGGCTGGAGCATGAAAGAGTAGGAGAAAAGCACGCAGTAGTCCGGGTGTGGAGCTCATGCCTGTAATCCCAGCACTTTGGGAGGTTGAGGCAGGTGGATCACGAGGTCAGGAACTCAAGACCAGCCTGGCCAAGGTAGTGAAACCCCGTCCCTACTAAAAATACAAAAATTAGCAGGGCGTGGTGGCGGGCACCTGTAATCTCAGCTACTCAGGAGGCTGAGGCAGAGAATTGCTTGAACCCAGAAGGTGGAAGTTGCCATGAGCCGATATTGCGCCACTACACTGCAGTCTGGGCAACGGAGTGAGACTCCATCCAAAAAAGAGAGAGAGAGAGGAGAGAGAGGAAAAGAAAAGAAGAAAACAAAAGAAAATGAAAGGAAAGAAAAGAGAAAAGAAAAGAAAGGCACTCAGTAACTACTGCAAGATGGGCAGAGCTGGATCACAGAGATTTGCCCAGGTCCTGGCAAGTTCTCTTCATCCGTGGAGAATTGAAACAGGCTGACCTAACCCCACACACCCAGAATGTTCCCAGAAAGATCCAGGCCCAGAAAGATCCACAAAGCTCCCTTTAGTCCCAGATACCCTGCAGCAGTTGGAGGAGGCTACGGCAGCAGCTCGTAACACATCCAGGTTCATCCTTTGCTGAGCTCTCTTGCATCAAGCACCTGCAATAGGAAGGAGGAGACAAGCCACTTCCCTGTCTCCTCTGTGATGTCTATTTCAAAACTGGTTTATTTTAAAATCTTTGTATTTGTTCCCAGAACCACCATGACTCTGTCCTCTTGCTCCATAATACTGACGTACATTTCTCAGCCAGCCGCAGTGGCTGAGGCCTGTAATCCCCACACTTTGGGAGGCCAAGGTGGGAGATCATGTGAGTCCAGGAGCTCAAGACCAGACTAGGTAACACGAGATCCTGTCTCTATAAAAAAATACAAAAAATTAGCTGGACATGGTGACGCAAGGCTATAGTCCCAGCTACTCAGGAGGTTGAGGTGGGAGGATTTCTTGAGCCGAGGAGTTCAAGGTTGCAGTGAGCCGTGATGGTGCCACTGCACTCCAGCCTGGGTGACAAAGAGAGAATCTGTCTCTAAAAAAGAGAAAAAAGTAACCCAGAGATGCATTTCTCAGCATAAAGAAAAAACATGATGAGCAATTCTGAAGTGCCAGGCACAGCATCTGGGGATGCTGTGGCCAGCACACAGGCTAGGCGTCAGTTACACGGCCCGAAGTCAACCTAGAGGGAAACTGACAGCTCTCAGTAATCCCATGGGAGAATGTAAATGTACAGGGCATGGGAAGGGCTAAGAAGGGAATCTAGACATGCAGTGAGAGAGTGTCTAATGCAGACTTGACCTAGTCTGGGACTCCAGGGAGGAGGAAAGAAATGAATAGTAATAATGGCCTGGACTCAGGGGCTCACACCTGTAATCCCAGCACTTTGGGAGGCCAAGGCCAGATGATTGCTTGAGGCAGGAGTTGGAGACTGGGTTATGTAGTGAGACCTTGTCTCTACAACAAAACTTATTAATCTATTTAGAGACAGACTTGTGTTGTCACCCAGGCTGGAGTGCAGTGGCGCCATCTCTGCTCACTGCAACCTCTGCCTCCCAGGTTCAAGCGATTCTCCTGCCTCAGCCTCCTAGGTAGCTGGGACAACAGGCATGGGCCACCATACCCAGCTAATTTTTTTTTTTAAGGACAGAGTTTCACTGTTGTTGCCCAGGCTGGAGTGCAATGGCACGATCTCGGCTCACAGCAACCTCCATTTCAAGGTTCAAGCGATTCTCCTGCCTCAGCCTCTGAGTAGCTGGGATTACAGGCATGCACCACCACGCCCAGCTAATTTTTTGAATTTTTATTAGAAACAGGGTTTCTCCATCTTGGTCAGGCTGGTCTGGAACTCTCTCTCTCTCTCTCTCTTTTTTTTTTTTTTTAATAGAGATGGGGTTCCATTATGTTGGTCAGGCTAGTCTCGAACTCCAGACCTCATAATCCACCTGCCTTGGCCTCCCAAAGTGCTGGGATTACAGGCATGAGCCACCACACCTGGCCTAATTTTTTTTTTAATTAGCCAGCCATGGCAGCGTGCACCTATAGTCTCAGCTACTCAGGATGCTGAGGAGACAGGATCTCTTGAGTCCTGAAATCCAAGGATACAGTAAGTTATGATCATGTTACTGTACTCCAGCCTGGGCAGCAGAGTGAGATGCTGTCTCTAAAACACAAAATAAAATAAAAATCTTTTTAAAAATAGTAATAATATGGCTGGGCGTGGTGGCTCACACCTGTAATCCCAGCACTTTGGGATGCCAAGGCATGTGGATAACAAGGTTAGAAATTCAAGACTAGCCTGGCCGAGGTGGTGAAACCCTATCTCTACTAAAAATGCAAAAAATTAGCCGGGTGTGGTGGTGGGCAGCTATAATCCCAGCTACTGGGGAGGCTGAGGCAGAGAATTGCTTGAACCGGGAGACAGAGTTTGCACTGAGCTGAAATCGTCTCATTGCACTCCAGCCTGGGCAACAGAGCAAGACTCTGTCTCAAAAATAAAAAAATAGTAACAATATTAAGAGCAAGCTCATAATTCATGTGATTCTCACAATATCCCTATGAGATGGTTTCTATTACTATTCCCATGTTACAGAGGAGGAAGAGTTCAAGGCTCAGGGCCACATGGTGGTTAATGCGAGAGCCAGAATTTGGACTCAGAGAGTCTGGCTCCAGAGCCCATGTGCCAATCCACTCTCCTAAACAGATCAAATGTGGCTCTCTGGAGGTAGATCCCAGAAGAGAGAAGAGTCACATTCCTGCTTTAATCCATGCAGAGTACGCTTGACTTCAACTGTCTTTCTCCTCCCCCAGGCACCCAGAAACGAGTGCATTGTTTCTTAGTGCATTGTCACCACCAGCAGCCTCATTTGAATGGGTTTGGTTGCCTGAGTAGAAGAGGAGGGCATTGTGCTAAGGGAGCACATCACCCAACCTAGGAGAGATCAAGGATGGCTTCCTGGAGGAGGTCACACCAGAACTGAATCCTCAACAAGAAGTCATTCACCAGGCCAAGGGTGTAGAGGTTGTTTCAGGAGGAAGCAGCATTTGCAAAGGCCTAGAGGTGAGAGGGAGGGAGCACTGGGTGTCTGAGCTACTGCAAGGAACTCAGGAGAAGATAGTGAAGACTGCGGGAGCCACACTAAATCATTGCCTGCTGCCCCAGAGACTGAGAGACTCTGGAAGTGGGTTAGGCAAATGCCAAAACGCCTGCGCACATGCGTGTGTGTGTGTGTGTGTGTGTGTGTGTGTGTTCCCTCCCACAAAAAGCCTTAATGAGAATAGATAAGCTAAGAGCAATGCTACAGATGGAGTCCTACAAGAAGTGTAGCATTTCGACATCCAGCTAGACAAAATAAAAAGCCAAGACTGGAGTGTCCCTGGAAGGTGCAGACCTGGCCTTTTGAATCTATCAGGCTCTTCCTTTAATAATCTGCTATTCCAACACCACCATCAGAAAATCCGTTCCTATTCAGTTGGATGGTTTTCTCTCTCTCTCTTTTTTTTTTTTTTAATTTTTTTTAAATTTTTTGAGACGGGAGTCTCACTCTGTTGCCCAGGCTGGAGTGCAGTGGTGCAATCTGGACTCACTGCAACCTCTGCCTCCCGGGTTCAAGCAATTCTCCTGCCTTAGCCTCCCAAGTAGCTGGGATTACAGGCACCTGCCACCATGCTGAGCTAATTTTTGTATTTTTAGTAGAGACAGGGTTTCACGATATTGGCCAGGCTGCTTTCAAACTCCTAGCCTTATGATCTGCCCACCTCAGCCTACCAAAGTGTTGGGATTACAGGCGTGAGCCACCACGCCTGGCTGACCCATTTTGTTTTATGATATGCCATCATGTGTCACTTAATGACAGGGATATATTCGAAGGAATGTGTCATTAGAAGGTTTTGCCATCATGTAAACATCACAGAGTGTTTACATACACAAACCTAGATGGTATAGCCTGCTACACACCTAGCCTGGGTGGTATAACCCACTGCTCCTAGGCTAAAAATGTGTATAGTATGCTATTTTACTGAATACTGCAGGCAATTATAACACAATGGTAAGTAGTTGTCTATCTAAACATATCTAAGTACAGAAAAGGTACAGTGAAAATACATTAACCAGCCTGGTGTGGTGGCTCACACCTATATTCCCAGCACTTGGGGAGACTGAGGCCAGCAGATCACGAGGTCAGGAGTTTGAGGCCAGCCTGGCCAACATGGTGAAACCCTGTCTATACTAAAAACACAAAAATTAGTCAGGCATGGTAGCACACCCTTGATGTCCAGGCTGGAGTGCAATGGCATGATCTTGGCTCACCGCAACCTCTGCCTCCTGGGTTCAAGTGATTCTCCTGCCTCAGTCTCCTGAGTAGCTGGGATTACAGGCACCTGCCACCATGCCTGGCTAATTTTTCTATTTTTAGTAGAAACAGGGGTTCACCATCTTGGCCAGGCTGGTCTTCAACTTTTGATCCACTCTTTGAGAGGTCTTGGCCTCTCAAAGTGCTGAGATTACAGGCGTGAGCCACTGCGCCACCCCCCCAAACCTCTTTTATGAGGACGCCGATCTCATTCATGAAAGTAGAGCCCTCGTAACCTGATCACCTCCCAAAGATCTGCCTCTTAATAGTATCAACTTGTGGGGCAGGTTTCAACATAGGAATCTGAGGGTAGGGCACAGACATTCAGACCATGGTAGTAGGCACACCCGAAAATTAAACCATCATGAGCAGCAACGTTTGTAACATCTGGAGTTCTGAGGAACTGACAGTGACCAACAAAACGTTGGAACTCAGTTTGCAGAACAACTGACTGCACAGTGCTAGGTGCATTTCTTGTGCCTCCCCTTTATCTTTAAGGTAAATATTCTTATTATCCCCATTGTACAGGTGAGAATACTGAGGGACTAAAAAACTTGCCTAAGTAGGTCAGGCGCAGTGGCTCAGCTCTGTAATCCCAGCACTTTGGGAGGCTGAGGCAGGTGGATCACCTGAGGTCAGGAGTTTGAGACTAGCCTGACCAACATGTAGAAACCCCGTCTCTACTAAAAATAAAAAATAAAAAAATTAGCCAGGCATAGTGGTGGGCACCTGTAATCCCAGCTACTTGGGAGGCTGAGGCAGGAGAGTTGCTTGAACCCAGGAGGCAGAGGTTGCAGTGAGCCAAGATGCAAAGTGTTGGGATTACAGGTGTGAGCCACCACACCTGGCCATTTCCAGTATATTTTTTATCATCGCAAGCAAACACTCTGTCCCCACTAAACAATAATGCCCATTCCACTCTTCCCCTGGCCTCTAGCAACTATCATTCTACTTTCTATCTCTATAAATTTGCCCATTCTGGGCACCTCTTATAAATGGAATCATATAACATTTGTCACATTTGTCCTTTGTTTTCTGGGGTTTTGTTTGGAGATGGAGTTTCACTCTTGTTGCCCAGGCTGGAGTGCAGTGGTGTGATCTCGGCTCACCGCAACCTCTATCTCCCAGGTTCAAGCAATTCTTCTGCCTCAGCCTCCCAAGCAGCTGGGATTACAGGCACCTGCTACCATGTCCGGCTAATTTTGTATTTTCAGTAAAGACAGGGTTTCTCTATGTTGGTCAGACTGGTCTCAAACTCCTGACCTCAAGTGATCCACCCACCTCGACCTCCCAAAATTCTGGGATTACAGGCGTGAGTCTCCGGGGGCAGCCACATTTGTCCTTTTGTGCCTGGCTTGTCTCACTTAACAATATCTCCAGGATTCAACAATGTTGTGGCATGTATCAGGATTTCATTCCTTTCTAAGACTAAATAATAGCCCATCTTATGTATATGACACATTTTTTCTTAAGTCTATTTTCTGTTGCTATAACGTATGACACATTTTGTTTATTCATCTGCTGATGGACACTGGATAAGTTCCATCTGTTGACTGCTGTGAATAATGTTGCTGTGAACATGCAAACATGTGTGTACGAATGTTTGTTTGAATCCCTGCTTTCAATACAACCAGGTATTGACAGTGACACAATCCCATCTATGTTTTTCAGATCTCCCCACTTTTTCTTTCACTCATTTTTGTGTATGTGTGTGTGCATGCGTGAATGTGGGTAAATTCAGTTCTGTAAAGTTTTATCATATGTGGTTTGTGTCTCCACCACCATCGTCAAGACACTGAAAACTCCCGAAACCACAAGGATCCCTCGAGTCACTCTTTTATAACCACACACACCGCCTCCTCACCCATGCCTAACCCCTGGGAACCACTAATCTGATCGTCACTTCTAAAATTTTGTCATTGCAAATGTGTTACATAAATGTAATAATACAATATGTAGCCCTTTGAGATTGACTTTTTTTTTTTACTCAGAATAATTTCCTGAAGATTCGTCCATTTTACTGTCTGTATCAATAGTTTGTTATTTTTTATTTTTCAGACGGAGTCTTGCTCTGTCGCACATGCTAGAGTACAGTGGCATGATCTCAGCTCACTGCAACCTCTACCTGTTGGGTTCAAGTGATTCTCCTGCCTCAGCCTCCCAAGTAGCTGGGATTACTGGTGCCTACTACCTCGCCTGGCTAATTTTTGAATTTTTAGTAGAGGCAGGGTTTCACCATCTTGGCCAGGCTGATCTCGAACTTTTGACCTCGTGATCCACCCGCTTCGGCCTCCCAAAGTGCTGGGATTACAGGTGTGAGCCACCACGCCCGGCCAATATTTTGTTCTTTATATTGCTGAGCAGTAATCCATGGTATATGTGTAGTGCAGGGACATTTGGGATGGTTCCAGTTTGGTCTATTACAAATAAAGCTGCTGTAAACATTCACATACATGTGGGAGTTTTTTTTTACTGTAATTTTTCAGTTTGGTTTCTGTTTTTTGTTTGTTTGCTTGTTTATTTGTTTTTAAATTCAAAGATAGGGTTTCACCATGATGGCCAGGCTGGTCTTGAACTCCTGACCTCAGGTGATCCACCCACCTCGGCCTCCCAAAGTGCTAGGATTACAGGCGTGAGCCACTGCGCCCGGCCTCTGTTTGTTATTTGAGGCAGGTCTTGCTCTGTCACCCAGGCTGAGTGCAGTGGTGCAATCATGGCTCACTGCAGTCTCCACCTCCCAGGCTCAAGCGCTCCTCCCACCACAGCCTCCAGAGTAGCTGGGACTACAGATGCATGCCACTATACCCAGCTAATCTTTATATTTTTTGTAGAGATGGGGGTCTCATTCTGCTGCCCAGTCTGGTCTCAAACTCCTGGGCTCAAGCAATCTACCCACCTTGGCCTCCCAAAGTGCTGGGATTGTCAGCGTGAGCCACTGTACCTGGCCTCATGTACAAATGTTTCTGTGAATTTAAGTTTTAATTTCTCTGGGATAAATGCCCAGGAGTGTATTCTGTGGGATAGATGCACCAAATTTTGACTATCCTTCCTTTGTTGAAGGATATCTGGGTTGTTTCCAGTTTGGGCTATTATGAATAAAGATGCTATAAAAATTTGTGCGCAGATTTTTGTGTGAACATAAATCATCATTTCTCTGGGAAATATGCCAAGGAATGCAATTGCTAAGTTGTAGTTGCACGTTTAGGTTTTTTTTGTTTGTTTGTTTTTTGAGACAGAATTTCTCTCTGTCACCCAGGCTGGAGTGCAGTAGCGTGATCTTGGCTCACTGCAACCTCTGCCTCCTGGGTTTAAGCGATTCTCCTGCCTCGCCCTCCCGAGTAGTTTGGATTACAGGTGCCTGCCACCACACCTGGCTAATTTTTTAATTTTTAGTAGAGACAGGGTTTCACCATGTTGACCAGGCTGGTCTTGAACTCCTGACCTCAAGTTATCCTCCCGCTTCACCCTCCTAAAGTGCTATAGGTGTGAGCCACCACACTTGACCACATGTTTAGTTTTAAGAAATTTACAGGGGCTGCATGTGGTGGCTCATTCCTGTAATCCTGGCACTCTTTTTTTGTTTTTTGTTTTTTTATTTAATCCTGGCACTTTGAGAGGACCAGGCAGGAGGATCACTTGAGCTCAGGAGTTCAAGACCAGCCTGGGTAACATAGCAAGGTCCTGTCTCTACAATAAATAGATAAATAAGCTGAGTATGGTGGTGTATGCCTATAGTACCAGCTACTTGGGAGGCCGAAGTGGGAAGATTACTTGAGCCCGGGAGTTCGAGGTTACAGTGAGCTATGATTGTGCCACAGCAGTCCAATCTGGACAACAGAACGAGACCCTGTCACTAAAAAATAAAATAAAATAAAATAATAATTAAAAATTAAATAATTCCACAGAAACTGGATAACAACAAATAAATAAAATTAAAATTAAATAAAAAATTTTGGGCCTGGACGTAGTGGCTCACACCTGTAATCCCAGCACTTTGGAAGGCCAAAGCAGGCAGATCACCTGAGGTCAGGAGTTTGAGACCAGCCTGGCCAACATAGTGAAAACCCGTCTCTACTAAAAATATAAAAACTAGCTGGGCATGGTGGTGCATGCCTGCACTCCCAGGTACTTGGGAGGGTGAGGCAGGAGAACTGCTGGAATCCACAAGGCAGAGGTTGCAGTGGGCCAAGATCTTATCACTGCACTCCAGCCTGGGCCACAGAGCAAGACTCCATCTCCAAAAAAAACAAATTAAAAAGAAACATATACATTTTTTCAGACTACCATTTTATAGTCTAATGAGCAACACATGAGTGATCTAGTTTCTCCATATCTTTGCTAACATTTGGTGTGGTCACTATTTTATTTTCTTAATTAATTAATTAATTTTTTTTTGAAATGGAGTCACGCTCTTGTTGCCCAAGCTGGAGTGCAGTGGTGCCATCTCAACTCATTGCAACCTCTGCCTCCTGGGTTCAAGTGATTCTTCTGCTTCAGCCTTCCAAGTAGCCAGGATTACAGGCACCCGCCACCATGCCCAGCTAATTTTTTTTTTTTTTTTTTTGAGATGGAGTCTCACTCTGTTGCCAAGCTGGAGTGCAGTGGCGTGATATGGGCTCACCACAACCTCCGCCTGCCAGGTTCAAGCAATTCTGCCTCAGCCTCCTGAGCAGCTGGGATTACAGGTGTGTACCACCACACCAGCTGATTTTTGTATTTTTGTTTTTAGTAGAGATAGGGTTTCACCATGTTTGTCAGGCTTGTTTTGAACTCCTGACCTCGTGATCTGCCTGCCTCAGCCTCCCAAAGTGTTGAGATTATAGGCGTAAGCCACCTCGCCATGCTGTATTTTTAGTAGAGATGGGCTTTCACCATGTTGGCCAGGACGGTCTCTATCTCCTGACCTCCTGTGATTCACCTGCCTTGGCCTCCCAAAATGCTGTGCTAGGATTACAGGCTGCAACCTCCGCCTCCTGGGTTCAAGTGATTCTCCAGCCTCAGCCTCCCGAGTAGCTGGGATTTCAGGCACCTGCCACCATACCCAGCTAATTTTTGTATTTTTAGTAGAGATGAGGTTTTGTGATGTTGGCCAGGCTGGTCTCGAACTCCTGACCTCAGGTGATCCACCTGCCTCGGCCTCCCAAAGTGCTGGGATTACAGGCATGAGCCACCACATCCGGCCTGTTGAATTTTAAGATTTTTTATATTTCTAGATACTAGACCTTTGTCAGATGTGTGACTTGCAAATATGTCATCCAAGTCTGTATCCTGTCTTTTCATCTTCGTAGCAGAGTCTTTCACCAAGCAAAAGCTTTTAATTAGTTTTTAATTTTGATGAGGTTCAATTTATCAAGTTTTCCCTTTATGGATCATGGTCTTCATATCAAGTCTATGAAGTCTTTGTCTAGCCCTAGATCCTAAAGATTTTCTCTGATGTTTTTAACTAAACATTTTATATTTAGCAATATATGGAATTTTGAGTGAGTTAGACTTCATGGACTGTCACCCCAAACATGCAAGGTTTAGTATTCAGCAACAGCTCCAGTTCCAAGGGGAAGCCCATGCATATTTATTTTTTTATTTTATTTTATTTTTATTATTATTTTTTTTTTGAGACCGACTTTCTCTCTTGTTGCCCAGGCTGAGGTGAGATCATGGCTCACCACAACCTCTGCCTCCTGGGTTCAAGTGGTTCTCCCGCCTCAGTCTCCCAAGTAGCTGGGATTACAGGCACGTTCCGCCACGCTCGACTAATTTTGTATTTTTAGTGGAGGCAGGGTTTCTTCAGATTGGTCAGGCTGGTCTTGAACTCCCGATCTCA